>JARFOD010071711.1:0-22042 GCA_031763545.1 Mopalia muscosa
GATACAGGCATATGTATCGAAACGTTGTGTTCTATCACAAAACAAGAAGTGGTTATCCAGAAATTGTATAATTATACCTATTATGTAAATTAAAAACATCTGTTCTTAACTCCAAATCATTTGAACTAGAAATGAAACCAATATACCGCCTATCCATGCTTAACTTTATTTGTAAATGCCCCCTGGCTAAGGGCAGTTTGTTTGAAGAGTAGCAATGCTGTATTAACTAAGCATTGGAGATTTGCATTGAAATTTGCATTGAAAATGAACTTTCCAACATTAGGCAAACGTTTCACATCTTGTTTATGCTACCATAAATTATTGTTGTAGTACAGCGCCGGCATATAAATGAAATATCCGTAAGCACGCATAAAACGACAATCAATCAATCAATCAATTAATCTTTGGTAAATAATACTAGCTATAATCATACCACATAACATAAAATTTATGTCACGTCTTGTTTGAGAAAAAAACGGATTGGCAGGCGGGAGCTTCTTGATGCCTTGGTACTCTCAGGCATAGAAGGGAATGTGAACCTGTTCGGTTTGTTACATCTATATTTCATTATATGGGTTTGCCGTTATCCATAATCGTCTGTTGCCCACACTGTAGTGGTCGATCTCAGTCATGAATTGGGCTGGCAAGTCGTCATGAGTGAAATAACCACCTTATAACTGCCTAAACTTTAGCCTTAATCTATACAATCAAACAAATCGCTTTAAATCAACTAAACAATAAAACTTTTTTGTAAACATTAAAGCGTATAGTATTATCTATCTGAGGGTCGTGACGTTTTAGCCATGTCAGGTCTTGTCTTAGTTTATATGATCTAAGATCCTGGATCTCTCACAGCCTAGATTGCTGTCCAGTACTAGTAACAAAACAAGATATATAGTGTTGTGGTCGGACGTGCGCCAGATCGGTCTGTCTATCTCGGTTAGAACTTGTGCTTTTTTTTGCAAATTCGAATCTAGTTTGGGTTAATTTGGTTTCTCCTAAAATTAAGTTTTATTTTGGTGTGCGATTTATTTGGGAAAATTCGTTGTTCTGTTTGTTTTTCTTAAATATAGTTTGGTTAATTCGGCCAGCCTATTTTGAGTGTTCCAGGGCGCAGTCTTCGTAACCCTAGGTTAAACGCCAATAGAGGTTGTAACATAGGACAGGTTAAAGGTATAGGCTTTGTGTCAGTAACGCTCAATTCAGCTATTGATTTCGGTGCTACCGGTCCTTCTCCAGGGTTGAAAGAGTTGAAACAGAGTTGAAAGGCCTTTAAGCCTGAAACTCATAATTAAGACGGAATGTACAGGCAATCGACGTACATGTATATCATTGCCTGAAAGACACTGTTGGTTGTGGTCCTGGTGTCCTCAGAGGCCTAGTCCACGTTGCCAGGGATATCTGGAACGTGACCGTGGCTGATGAGGATATTAAACACAAACTGATTGAACGTGGCTTCTCCTTTCGTGGGGTAGACTGTTTAATCCACATAAAGCTGGACGGTCCGGATAAGGATAAATGTCGGTCACGTGGGGAAGTGGGACACTAGCAGCGTAACTGCTCAGGTTGATTAAGGGGATAGGGAGGAGGAGAATAATAATAATAACGAGAGGGAGGGCTCAGTAGTTGAAGGTATTGTTTCAGAGAGGGGAAGTCAAAATTTAGAGAGAAGGGATATTGATGTAGAAGATATACAAAATGTGGAGGTAAACGACATAGACATTGATGAAAAGGGACAAGGGAGTTAAACACAACTAGTATGCTTCCTGATTCTTGGGAACATATTGGGAGTGAGCATGGCATCCGAGAATCTATTTTGGATTCTAGTTTTGTCTCACCCGCGGTGAGCAACGTGTCACATGTTTGCAATAAAAGTAACCCGTGTGTGGAAAATGATAAACTTGTCGCCGATCAGGCAGCGACTGACCATGCTGAAATTTGCACCACAGAAAGATATTACTTGAAATGTGTGAAGGCGACATAATTTTAGTTGGTGATTTCAATTGTGTTCTAGACAGTGCCTTTGTTTGTCGAAGCCCAGCAATTCCCACTCGTGACACGTCTGTTGGTGCACTTTAAGCATTGTTACGAACTTGGAATCTATTTGATTCCTTTAGCTTCATCAAGCAAGGTGCGACAGAATACACTTGGGTCTTACCAACGGTGTCCACGGCATCACGCTTAGACTGGGTGTATTGCAGTCAAAGCCTTATGGGGTATTTGGTTGACACCGCCCATGATCCCTTCGCTTTATCCGATCACGCGATTGTGGTGGCAGCTTTCGATTCCGGTGATTGGGTGGAGCGAGGGAGGGGAGTGTGGAAGCTAAATACCTCTACAAGACATTACATTCTGTTGCATGGTTAGAGAGTATCGTTGAGGCTGGGTATCCAGCAGGTCTTCCTTCCTTTTGACATCGCACTTCTGGGAGGAGGGAACACTAGGTATCGAAAGGCTTGCCATTTCATAAGGCGAGATCAAACCTCGCCGAAAGCGCAGAGCGAACCGTGAGCTTGCAAAATCGTTTGCCGCTGTAGAAAGGCGAATTGCATGGGGAAAAGTTTACCTAATTGATCAAATGGGACATGGCTATTTACAAGTTATGGCAGATATAGCTATTTACAATTATTTATAATATCAATGCCGAGTTTTTCGTTTTGGCGAGCCACCAGCACTATGTGTTCTGTCCTTGTGCCGCCCTCGACAAGGCGGGGGTGGGTGAGCTTTAGAGGGAGGAGACCTAATGTCTACCTCCATTCCATCCAAAGCATCAAAGCGGTTTTCCAGAGCAAGCTGCCCTGGCTCAAGGGTCTTACTTATTGATGGTTTTTGGAGAGAGGGGTTCAACCCTCTCGGTGTGACCTGTTAGAAGCATATATATCTTTCTACCAATGTTTGTTTTCGTCCCAAGGCGTAGATAAATCATTGATGTATCAGCTGTTAGATAATGTGACAAGCGTTCTCTCTGTGGACGAAGTCAACTTGTGTGATTATTACGGTCAATGAGCTCTTTATTGCAGCAAAGTCATTGAACAAATCACCTGGTGTCACCGCCTCCCTGTAGAGGTGTTTATTGCCATCTGGGGTGTAATGGGCCCAGTTATTTTGTATGTAGCCAATGAAGCATCAAAGAGTGAGCGTCTGTCGAACACCATGCAGCAAGCAGTCATTCGTCTGATCCATCAACGCGGATCTAAGGACGATCTTAAAAACTGGCGACCCATTTCCCTGCTTTGTGCTGACTACAAAAAAATCACAAAAGCCATAGCGCGAAGGTTAAGATCAGTTATGAGCACTGTGGTACATTATGACCAAACTTGCTCTGTACCAGATCGCTCTATCTTGTAAAATGGCCTTCTTGCCAGGGATCTCATTGTCCTTGCCGATGAGACTAATGTAGAGGCAGATGTGATTAGCCACGACCACGAGAATATACACGTTTGAATATTCTGGTATGGAGTGGTTTAACTAAACTCACAAGTTTTTCCTTTGCATTTTTGGTGTGTTGGTATGCTTGGGATGCTCACTCACCTCAATGTAAGGTTTTGTCCTTTCAAGATACTGTTACTGTTTTTCTTTCTCCCATGGCTATCCATTGTTAGCTAGGCCTATATATAAGCCATACACACATTGTTTGCTTGCATTTGCCATTTCTCTGATGATTGTGAGTTTAGTTAAACTACTTCATACCGGAATATTCAAACGTTTGGCGACACACTATGGAGTTACTGTCAAACAGGCTGCACTAAGCTGGATCCCTAGGATAAAAGAAGTGAAAACTAAGGGTGATGTGGGCTTCTTGAAAACCTGCATTCAGAGTAAGCTAACACCTCGTTTTACTCAATCTAATCATTGACCAATAAAAACTAATCCGAGCAAAAACATCCTGGATCGATTCGTACCAAAAGATTGGTGAAGATAAACAAGGAGGTCCAAAGTAAACACAATAACAAACTGAAAACCCTTGGAATTGATAGAAGCAAAGAAAGGAAAATCGCTACTGTTTTCCCCAAATACCTTAAAACTATTGACATTCAATCGGACTTTGACTCTCTATTTCGAAACTTATGTGAACATACTGCTGATTATCGGTCTAAACTATCAATTAAAATGAAATTAATTTCCCCCTACCAGAAATGTGTGAACTCATTTAAAAGGAGCCTCCGGACAGACGAGTTTTTCTCACAGTCAGATCACACGATCCTCAAATTACTAAGTCGAAGCAAATCTATCGTGATTTCTAGACCTGACAAGGTAATGACTGTGTCATTCTCAATAAAATGGCCTTTTTCAAAAATGAACACAATTATTGATGATACAACCAAATTCCGATGTTTAGAAACCAACACTTGACCCATGAAGGAGAAGAAGATACAACATTTTCTTTACAGCTGAAAACGAAATAAGTCTTACTACAGATTACTAAAGATTACGCCCATCCGGATGTCATACACCAGTGCTTTATCGACTACCTAAAATACATAAGTCAGAGACACCTGTGAGTTTAACCATAACAAATCAATGGAGTAGCTATGGGATCCCCCATGGCCTCCATAATAGCGTATATCTTCATAAACTGGTTTTACCATAAATTCCTAGAACCTGTCAAAGAATTGTACAAAATCAGTGTATTTAAATGCTATGTCGATGACACTTTCTTGTTATTTGAACAATCTCCTAACATCTAATTCACGATCGAAAATATTGTTTATGATAGCCTTCCTTTCCTGGACATTCTTATCACCAAATAAGACAGAACTTTGCAAACCAATACATTTAGGAAACCGATCCATACTGGGTTATACACCACGTGGACCAGTTTAGTCCCAAATAAAGATAAAGATAATCTAGTTAAAACCCTTGTTAATAGAGCTTGGGAAATCTGTAACACCTTTCAACTCTTTTCTGACCAAATAACATATATATATAAGTATATCAGTACTAAACCAAAATGGTTTTCCATAGTGGTTCTATGATAAAATCATCAGTAATTGTATCACAAAGTGTGTTAGTCCACGACACCCAAAACCCCACTCAGTTGGAGCGAAAAATACCCCTCTTCGTTAAACTACCCTATATTGGCCCAGCTTCAATTCGCCTCAGGAATGAATTAATCTCTTTTTGTAAACCTATCCATTGTGTCAACTTAAAATCCTTATTCCATACACCTTGTACCATAGATAGCTATATCAATTATAAAGACCAAGAAGATGAATGAATACTTGAGACCTAATGTAGTTTATGAACTTAACTGTGGAGAATGGAAATCAATGCATATTGGCAAAACTATAAGACACATTCAAGACCGCATATCGGAGCCTAACATCACCCGTCCTACTTAGAAGAATTCAGCATTTGGTGACCACTGTTTTATAACTAAACACACCCCACATAAAGCTTTCTACTCTATTATTGACACTGCTCCCACTGATCGTCTTCTCAAATTGAAAGAATCTATTTATATTAACAATCTTCGACCAAATCTAAACAACATAATTTCTTCAATCCCACTGCATTTATTTTATGTTTAAATTTCACCTCAATATTATATATACATGTATATTCCTTTGTATAGAGTCTTGTCATTACTTTCTCATGGTCCTAACCTGTTTTCTATAATGCATGTTTTTGATATGAGTTCCAACTCATTGTTATCCTGGTTATAATTTATATTTGCTACCCCACCATTTTGACTATATTCCTGAGTATTTGTGGTTTGTTGGTCAGCTTGGGCTGCTCACTCACCTCCATGTAAGCTTTTGTGCTTTCAACATTCTGTCCCTATTGTTCTTTCTCCCATGGTTAGCCATTGTTAGTTCGGCCTACATATAAGCCATATTACATATTGTTTGCTTGCATTTGCCATTTCTCTGATGATTGAGATAGTTACCTCTGAAAGGTTAGAAAATATAATTGTATAATTATGTATCAAGTATTTTTCGTCGCTCTTTCACTTGTGAATAAATGGTTTTCTAAGCAATAACGTCTATCTGGAGCGTGGCGTTCGACAGGGCTGTCCCCTGTCTCCATTGTTATATGTACTGGGTGCGGAGGGACTCGGGGCTACCATACGGAACTCTAGAATCCAGAGTGTCAGTTTGCCGTACGTGGAGTAGCCCATAAAAGTGTCCCAATACGCGACGACACTACTTTGTTCGTTGGCAGCAATGATGATTTGAGCCGTGTGAAACCACTCCTAGATAAATACGAGAAAGCATCTGGGGCCAAAGTTAATAACGGATTATTCCTTGGAGCCTGAAAGGGTAGACACGATAAACCGCTCGGAATAGAGTGAAGTGCGACTTCGATAAAACTTCCATACTACATGGTCTGCGTGACCCTGCAAATTTAAAAAAGCAAAGTAACGTGAAATATGTTGCTGTGTCGCTAAATGGCTGGTTTAAGCGCTCGCTATGTCTTGTGGGGCATGACTAGTATCGAACCATCTGGCCATGTCGAAACTATGGTACGTGGGCGCCGTGTTCGATATGCCTGCCGTGCATATCAAAAGCCTTCAAACAATGGTCTCTAAATTCTTGTGGGAAGTGAAGAAACCTCAGGACACGTGTGGTCTTCCTAAACAGAAAGGTGGCATAAGCCATGAACATATTCCAGCCAAATTAGCGGCATTAAAGCTTAAATTTCTGAGTGGCACTGTTTCCAGAGAAGAACGTAGGGCATGTGTTCACTATGAATTGAGACCAAGCGCCATACACCATTTGTTCTACTGGCTGGATCTCCCCAACACTGTTAAAAGACATCCTGTTTGTTATTCAGAGCTCCTTCGAAATGTGGTCTTTTTAAACAAATCTGATGCAGAGCCATCATGCTGGAAGAATTAACTAAAGCAGCTTTTATTTTTTAATCCATTGATTGCCCGGTAGGCCTTTCCAGTCAGGTTCGCTTGGGACTAGATGACTGGCTTATGTGTCAGACATTATGAACGTTCAGGACAGATCTTGGAAGACTGTAGACGAGCAGTTAACATCAGCTGGCAATCGTCAACTCTTTAAAAGGAAAGACAGCATTAAGAAGTCTTAATTCAGTCTTCCAGAACAGGACACAAGAGCCCATGTCGTTTGCGAAATGGATGGCCGTAGGACGACATCTTGTAAACCCGTTTTCAATTCCGCCTTTCGTCTCATATTTCAAACCGTGATAAGGCCATTCATTGGTTACTGCTACACAGGAACTCTGGGTTGGGGTAAATCTGGGCTGTGCTTTGGTAACAACTACAGACCATTGCCCTTTATATCAGTCACCTGGAGAGACATTTGTCCATCTTTTCTTAAGGTGCGGTGTTTTTCCGCGAGTATGGGCCCTCATCACAGGCCTGATAAGTAAATATCTTGGTCGTCAAGTTTCATTAAGAAAAGCATGACAGTTGTATGTGCACTCTGTGGCGCCATCGATGCAATGCTGGAATCTGAAAGACTTTGTTGACATCTGGGGGGCCGTGGCTCAGTGGTAGCGAGTGCGCTTCCTGAACTGAACATGCTTCGATTTACTGTTCACGGGTTCGAGTCCGCCTGTCGACCATTAGGTATATGAGCGAGTCACATGTTGTGGCTCCGGCAATCGCCGGGGTGGTTTTTACGAGGTTTCTTTCCGGTTTTCCACCGTAATAAGGCAGTTTAAAGCGTGAAGTGGACAATCCACCGTCATATAAGTGAAATACCCTTGAGCACGAAGTTAATCACCAATCAAACAAACAAACAAATTTGTAGTTAATTGCAGATTTTGGACATCGCTTTTTGCTTCAACTTGAAAATGATAAAAAAAATTAAAAATTCCCATATTCTAACAAACTAACTTCACATAAGAATTATAGTGTGTGCTTCTTTTTCTGCAATTCTTTTATTTCTTAGTTTTTCTTGTTTTTGTTTGTGGTTTGTTTTTGTGGGGTTTTTTTTTGCATTTTGAATTATTTCATTAATATTCTGTATTTTTATTTTTTCTTGCTTGTTTGGTGCTGTTGTCATGTGTTTTTTACCTTTCCCCTCCCCTATTTTCCTACCCAAGAAACCTATATGTTTCCAGATATAATTTAAACTTAACTAATCTTGTTTGTGGGTCTTAGAGGTGAAAAAAGTGACTTATTTTATTTTTAAAAATTAGTCTGATAATGTATCAATTTAAAACAGTCATTCAATATAATTTTCATTCTTTTTCTTCTATTTTTCTATTATTTTATTGGTTTTCCTCATCTTGTCTAATTGTACTTTAAACTTTCCTGTCTCCATAGCTACAACCACTTCCTATCGCTGGATGATTCAAACCTTCTGATTGGTTAACCTGACACTCCCTTTAATTGGTCAATCAATGAAAGATGTATGCTTTCTTTGTATATTGGTATTCTGTTTTTTGAAGGAAATTTTGTTAAGTTTATTAATTTTTTAAAGATTTCTGGTTTTCATTTTATTTCTGTTTTCCTTGTTTATTTGCTTTTTTGGCTGATATTTCTTACCTCATTTCTCTGTTTTGTTATTGCCTTATCTTCTTTTCTTATACTCTTTACTTTTTCCTCAAGCACCTGTTATATATAAGTGTAAAAAAATGTTTAAAACAGCTCAGTTTCAGCTATATAGTGTTTAAGTAATAGATTTGGTTTTATTGAAGTAATAAATTATGAATTTACAACATCAGCTGTCGGAACTTTAGTAAGAGAGCAGTAACCAAGCAGAAAGAAAAAAATAATTAGAAAGGCCATAAACAACAAATTATTCTTTACAATTAATCACAATTGAAGAAACCTGTCACAAAGCAATTTTGATTTCTTTAATTTTTGTGGTACCCCTGTTACATACTGAAGATCAATCGGCATACATGCAACCAATCGTGTTCCTTTGGATACGGTAAATTTTGTTTGGAGAGTCGCAATACTGTCTTTACTTAGCACTGGAGGAAAATTAACTTTCCAACAGTATGGAAATGCTTCACATCTTGGTTGTGTTAGTGTAAATTATTGTTGGAATACACCACCACCATATAAGTGAAATACCCTCGAGCGCGTCGTAAAACACCAACCAATCAATTGTCATAATTATAATTTGTGTTTGTTCCAAGGAAAAAAGTTTTTAATATTTCTTAGATGTTCACGAATTGTTTCACCAACGTTATGTAATTGTGGGTTATGTAATATTTTTGCCACATCAGATTATTAAGCAATTTTAATGTATAAAATGTTAGTGTAGCATAATTTTTAAGGTTATTTTGCAATAAGCTCATATGCTTATTAGTTACAATCAACTTATAAATTCCCCAAAATATACCTAGGATTCTACTACTAAACAATACATTTGGTTGGAACCAAAGTCTTTATGATTATCCTGTGGAAAAAAGGTTTGGAATTGAGTGAACACTTGTTATGAGATGTTACTGTTTGTCACCTATAGATTCCATTACATGTACTTGTAGTAGAGGAAAGATAGGTTTTTACAACATGGACGCACTCATTGCTACATTGTTTAAGACATTTACGGATATAAAGCATGTATGGGATAATGCCATCTTACCTTAATACTGGAGGAAGATTTGTTTTCCAACAGAGAAAAATACTCCACATTGTATGGTTTTGTTACGGGTGTGAGCATAACCGTTAGTACGGCGTCAAACCCCAACCAAACAAATAAGCTGTTTTAGTATTACCATAAGAATGGCGTTAAACCGGAATCAAACAATCAAACTGTTAGAGAACATCACCATCATATTAACATTAAAACTCAAATTCCATTTATATGGAATTGTCATGGCCTTAAACACCGTTTATAATGGGGGTACTGTTGTTATTGTAGACAACGTTTGGAACTAATGAGACAGATTTACAATGATGATTTGTCTCCGGATACTCCTGAAGCTAAGCAGGACTTCTTCCATTGTTTGGCCGCTTGTGGACCAAATAAAAACGTCTTTAACTTTTATAACCTGATCCCTTCCAGATCTGCGTACGTTCCACATTTTCGATGTAACCAGTATGGAGTTGCATGAACTATTGTTGTCATCAATGTGAACTTTTGTATTTTCTTGTCCATTTTATAGTCATGGTCAGTTTTTATTCAGAGTTTTTGATTATATCCAAACTTCTGTTTATTTTTACCAAAAGTCTCTTTGTCAGTGGAATAATGTCTGTGTATGAATTCGTTTTTTTTATTATTTTTCCCTACATTGTTTTCATTATGTTTTAATTTTCACAATGGTATATGTATTTGTTCTTCTCTCTAATTCATTTTTTCTTCTAGGCCTACTATTGATTCTGTATTTGACATTATCCAGTAACATGTTATTTTAGATTAAATTAGTTTATTTGGCGCATGACACAAGACACTGGCCAACTCAATACTAGCATCAACTTTTATATTAGAATAAGGCCCATGGCTCAGTGGCTAGCATGTGCGTTACTTAGATTTACTTGTCACAGGATCGAGTCCGTCTTTCGACCGTCAGGTATATGAGTGAATCACACAATGTGGCTCCAGCAATTAGGTGTCCTGGTTTTCCACCATAATTAGGTAAGGAACAGTGTAGTTGACAATCTGTTGTCATATAAGTGAAATACCCTTGAGTAAGATGTTTAACCCCAAAGCGTTAAGTTTGTGTTGTACATTGAACTGTGACTTAGTAGGCTGTTATGTTGGTCAAGGTATTTCAGTATTAATCAAGTTTTGTAGGAATTTGTTGGAAGGTGCATGGCATCACTCAAATGAAAGTATTCGGTAGACTACAAAACAATTTTAAAAATTAACCCAAAAAAAACCCCCAAAGTAATGAGAATTTTATTCAACTGTTTTCGTACAAAGTATTGATTTCATTCACAGGGAACACTGCATTAAATGAATCTACAAGCAAACCAATTTTGGGGTCTTTAATGGACAGAAAATTATTTCATTGTTTCATGTTTGCTTTGAATGTTTATATTATGCTTTTGTTGTATTTTATTTCTTAATCTTCTATTTTAATAATTTACTAATGATTTTTGTTGTCTCATCATTATTATTTGGGTTTGTCAGGACCAGGCATTTTTGATTTATAACTGCTCTGTGCTTTAAATACATTTTTCTCCTGAAATTTGTAATAGACAAGGAACTTTAAATGTTTGCTTTATGATTATTCATATTTTGGAAATGGCTTTTAAATTCTATTAGAATTACGCATGTTTAATTAAAATATATTTTTAAAAATTAAAAAGTTTTTAAAAAATTTAAAATAAAAAATGATATAAATCATGTTTACACAGATTCTGAATTCCATGACAACATACCTATCACACCCCATTTTTATCTTTTCTTAAACTGCCGCAATTTAAAAAAGAAACTACTTTTCTTATAGTCTATTTGGTTAGATACATGAATATGTCCTTTTATTTGGGATTTCCTTTGCTAACTATTATTAGTTAGTAAAAGTAAAAGTCCACCTTTGAATTTAACCTATTATTAGACCATTAACCTGACTGCTTGTACTTGTTCTCAGTGTCTCTATCAATAAGTTGATATTTTTTATTTCTGTTGAACGGTACAGGCAGCGACTGGAATTGATGAGGGAGATGTATCATAACGAGGCAGAGTTATCTCCCACTTCACCCGAACCTACCATCGACAGTATGACGGGACGAGACCCCTTCTATGACAGATTCCCATGGTTTAGACTTGTCGGGAGGTAAGATTTTGAGCAACTCTGACATAAAACAATCTCTTCTTTTTACAGCCTTATGCAGGGTGTTTGGAGAGAGCTTTCTGATGCCCTGGTGGCCTCAGAGCTATAAGGGAACAGGAAGCCGATCTGTTTTTTGGCACCCTTTTATTGTGCTATATTTGTGCTATATCTTGTCTTTGTTTGTTGCCAGTTGTGACGAGGGTGATTTCCGTCACCCATTGGGCTGGCATGTTGTCATAGAAGTGAAATACCCTTGAGTACGTGTATAACCCCAATCAAACAATTTACAGCCTTAAGCATTAAAAAATGTGACAACTGGGAGGGAGCTTCCTGTTGCCCTTGTGCTTTGGAGTGAAAGGGCAACCATAAGCTATTGGGGTGGTTCATCTGTAATTGTGAGATTTGTGATTCTACATTCTTGTGTTTGTTGTTGGCAATAGTTTCCATCCCCATCAGGCTTGCACGTCATCGTTAGACTGAAAGTATGGTGTTAAACAGTGGAATTATATCAAACCTAGATGCTATTAAAAACAGTAATTGACAACCAATTTAATAAACTTCTCAGTGTTATATCATGTTAAAAAATCCCTGTGGCTAAAATTATTAATATTTGTAATAATGTTTTCAGAGCATTTGTGTACTTGAGTAACCTCTTCTACCCGGTACCTCTGGTTCATCGCGTTGCCATAGTGAGTGAGAAAGGGGAGGTCAAAGGTTATCTCCGAGTGGCTGTCCAGGCAGTCATGGGTAAGTTCCCTTTATTTTCTTAAAATATAATTATTAAGTTAACCCACTTGGCCATCTGGGTTTGTATTCATAAAGCTACTTAAGTATTTCTTAAAAATAAGAAAAATATGGCGAATTTTCAAAAATCATTTAAATACATAAACCCCATTTTGCTTAACTTTGTATGATCCGAAATGAAAGATTGTAAGTGAAATTTATCAAATGTCAAATTAATAAATTCAAATTTAACTTTTTTTCAAGGGATTATGACAGGCTGAAATTTGGCTAAATATGTGTTAACTTTAAGAAATACTTAAGGTGCTCTATGAATATGGGCAAAAACATATTTGAAGGGAAAAAAAACATATTTGAAGGGGAAAAAAAACCATATTTGAAGAAAAGTAAAGTGCACTTGGAACAGAGGTTTTTTATTTTTTTGTATTTTTTATTTTTTGCCGTCTGATGTGAATTATTATTTGTTGACAGAGAAAGAAGACACCCCCGATTACACACCTGGTATTCGTCAGTCTGGGAACGCTAAGATTACCTTTAACGATGCCGAGTACTTCACCAAGGTAGGCAAAGGCTATTCTTGGAAAGGTGTAGCGAATCAATATTCTAACCAAACCTATGGGAATTTTGTGTATGAGTTGTGTAGAGAAGGAACTATTCTTAACTTGTGATTATATTTGAATTCTATTTAAGCTAATCAATGTTTATTTTAATTCTGGTGAGAACACCCAGTCGCCTGGGGGGTGTCTAACAGAGATTTTTGAGTACCTGTTATTTTATAAGAGAAAAAATGTGTATATTAATGTTAACAGCAAACTAGTTAACAAATTTATGATTCACTCTGGTCAATTGTCTTGAGATAGTGAGATAATAAAAAAGGTGTTGTCTTGGACTTGTTTTGTTTTAAAAAAGCTTTGTAGTCCAGAATCGTTTAAACACTCACAAGGGGAGCTGCTAAGATCCTTTTTCTACTAAAATTGAATACATTTCAATTCATTCTTGTGAAATTCTAACCCTAGTTTTACAAACTTGTTTAGAAGCAGGGCTATAACCTTGATGAGCCACCCCAGGGGAAATCCCCTAAGCCGGCCTTCTCCGAGGAGGAATTGTTGAGGATTGTGGAGGGAGAGGGCGAGGCACCAGATCTTAACATTTCAACAACAGGTTAGTTTACAATTTTTGAAGAATTTAATCAGGTGTCCTCACAGTTTTCTACCATTCTCTGGCAAGGAGCACCGTGAAGTGGAACAATCTGCTGTCATATAAGTGAAATACCCTTGAGTGCAATCAAACAAACGAACACAGTAATCGATTTTATTGGCATGTATTGTGGTTTAGGGTCACCTTAAATCGTTTCTTGCCTCCTGCATCTTGTGATGGTCCTGTCTTGTCTTCGTTTATTGTCGGATCGAGTCTGTCAGTCGACACTCGGGTATATGAGCGAGTCACATGTTGTGGCTATGGCAATTGCGGGGGTGGTACAAGGTTTTCTCTCAGTTTTCCACTGTAATAAGGCTGTGTACAATGTGAAGTGAACAATCCGTCGTCGTATAAGTGAAATACCCTTCGAGTACGTTGTTAAACACCAAACAAACAGGATTACTTGTTCATAAAACCCTAGAAACTTGGAGGGAAACTGACTTTATGGTAAGATAGATGTACATACCTCAGCAACTTGCTTGATATTTTCTTTATTCTTTTACTGTGTTAGAGCTGGGTAAAGAAGAAGAGAGCGTGGTTAGTTTGGATCAATGGTCTGATATTTCAGAAAAGGAACTACCTTCACATCTCAAACTCGGCTCCCAGTTTACATTCCGTGTGACGGTTCTACAGGCATCTGGGATCTCGCCAGAATACGCCGACATCTTCTGCCAGTTCAAGTAAGTGTCAAATGCATCTGGTAATGCTCACGGTAGTAAAGAATCATGTCTAAACTTCATTGAGTGTTTTCTAATTTTGTTCAATATTTGAGGATAAAGGAAGAGTTATAGGATTTCAACCCGACGAACAACAATATTTTTCTGAATTTGTGAATTTTCATGAAAAAAATCTTCATTTATTATCATGCTGGCCAAAGATCTTAAGTTTGAATCTAGGTGGAGTCAAGCATGATATTCTTTGTCTACAACAACAACAACAACAATACATCTACATGTATATATTTTGTAATTTTCAGCTTCTTGCATCGTCATGATGAGGCGTTTTCTACTGAGCCCCTGAAAAACACTGGGAAGGGACCCCCCCTTGGTTTCTATCATGTCCAAAATGTAAGCCATTTCCTTCTATTTCTGTGCAAACTTTTTCATAACAAAAATAGTTTGTATTATTCACACATAACAAATCAATTTACAAAAATTGCCTCTTTTATATGTATGATTGATCACATAGTCAACTCATTGTTCATTTTTTTTTTTTTAAATTTGTCTTTGAAATTGATCATAATAATTTGTTGTTTTACCAGTTCACAGTCCCGGTGACCAAGTCATTTATTGACTACATCAAAACCCAGCCGCTTGTCTTTGAGGTGTTTGGTCATTACCAACAGCATCCTCTTCATGAACAAGCCAGAGAGACACAGTAAGTACAAAATAGATAAATATAGGTTGATACACTTCTGGTAGAGTTCAGCCAGCCATGTAAATATACGTTCATCCACTTCAGATAGAGTTCAACCAGCCATGTCGAGATCCTCATTAGAGGAAGTCACAATTTAGGAAGTTAATGACTTTCGGTTTATAGACTAAAGGGAGATAATTCAGTTCAAATGTCAAAGCTCAAAACAGGTATAGCTATCTCCTTTAACAAGCGTCGTAAAGAAAAAATGCATTAATATGTAATAAAAACAAAACTTCCTCTATAATTTTTGAAAATTAAAAAATTGAGGCCTGTCCTCAACATTTTTTTTCAAAACAATTTGCCGGAGAAACTAGTAATCAATTTCTTTTAGCCGTTCTTCCAATAGATCAATCTTAATTTTTATCGTCCAAATACTACTGAATTATTACTGTGTTGTCTAATGAACAATTTGTCATTAATTGTTTGGGTTTGTTTACAGCCCTATTCGCCATCCAATTCGGCGGAGCTTTCCTCCGACTTTACCTGTGTCAAAACCAGTTCCTTCCCCTAGATTTGGTGTCATCACTCCTCCAAGGTACAGCTTATTCACACACTTCATTCAAACTCATTGTCTGATATGTTTGTGTCAGCCTATTATTTCATCATTGTGAATTGTTTGTGTTAACTTTACTTCATTAATCAAATGATTCATTTATGTAAATAAATGTTGTTTTATCGTATTTGTCTCATTACCTCAGTGGCATGTAGACAAGCAGATGTTCAATTTGTATTGACCGTTTTCAGATTATTGTTGCATGTTTATTCTGACTTTATTTTTGATGTTGAAGAGAAAATGAATTAATGTCAATGTGTGCAGAAGTTTGTACTTGTACAACGTACAGAACACAATGTCTAAAAGTGTTTGTCAATCTTATTAAACACCAGGGAAGAAACAGAAAGCTCAGAAACAAGCCCAAAGAAATCTCTTGTTATGGACATCTCAAAAGCCTTAGGGTTTGGGTAAGACTGATCTCCCTTGAACCAATCAACCAAACTAACACTGCTTGCCTACTAAACGCGTAGCTCCCCCTGGGACAGGGTGCTCTCCCTTTGATGTGGCTGTCTGGCTATAATGTTTACAAACTGTTAACTAACCACTCTTGTATATTGTCTGAGTAAAGCTGCAATTGCTTGTTGGAAATTAAAGTAGCTTGTTACAGCACCAATCAGGAGTTATTTTGTTTAGCCGAATTCTTGCATGATGATTGGAGATTAGGTCAATAACAACTGATTTTCAATAATATGATTTTACTCTTAGATAAATGATTAAATATGTCGGTTTTAAACAGGTGGTAGAAATTCTCTTTTCCCCCTTTTCACTTGACCCCTGGCACCGCCTTTTTAACAAGTATTTTTTTCTTAAAGTCTTTAAACATTATCCCTGTGATTCGTCATGGTATGGAATGTTTACATTGGTTTTTAAGTTTGTGGGTTTTGGTAATTTCCTGTGTAGATTTTTCTCAGAAAATATTTTTGGGGTTCTTCAGTTCACCTCACCCCATGGTTACTTATAGCTATTTACATACAGGTCTTCTCGACAAGGGTTGGTTTGCAGTGTAGCAATACTTTGTTTATTTAGCACTAAAAGTTCAGCGTAAAATCCCAATAAAACAAACAATTATTAAGCATTGGAGGAAGATTAAGTTTCCAACATTATCAAAACATTTCACCTTTTTTTTGTTGTGTTCGTTACAATTATTTTTTCAATCATCCTGTAGATGGAATGTGACTGTGAATACGGCTTTGTGGTCATATGTATGTTAATTTTTGGGGAAGAATCACCAAAAATGGTTAAATACTGACAGGAGTTACCTATATCTTTTCTGGTGATATTTGATGTCCTTATTTGTTTTTTAAACGGAAAAGTTTTGTGTTTTGGTTTCTGATTGCATGTATCTGTAAAACTGTCAAGGTGAAGATAAGCTTTTTTACCTGGGAAAAGGACCACAACTTTTGTTAAAGATCCACACATCTTGTAAATAAAGAAAAGGTTATTTAGAAATTTATCTTGAGTGTGAACTGACTGCAGGAAGGCTTGTTAATGGATTCAATCTTCTAATTATTGTAAAGCAATGCGTCGGTAGAGTCGCCAACACCTTTCTCAAGCATGGAATGCTCGAGAATATGATAACCACTGAACATAAATTAAATTCCAATAAATTTTGCCTTTGAACACATTTAATATGTACACTAACAATGCACTATACATTTCGATAATAAAGTTGCTTGTTTAACAGAACAAAACTACAGCATTTTGTGAATTAATAATGTATTATTTTAATTGTTGATTACACATGTGCATTTTTATCATGTTTACAATTCAGCCTTTATATTGAACCAGCAATGCATCGCATATTTGTTAAAAATTGTGTAGCCCAGGATTTTATAGAAGTCATTTGTACAGATTGATAAACTGTCCTTGGATAAATTAAATGCAGCTAAAAATAATCTCAAATTTGGCTCTTTTGTAAAATTATTTTCAAATAGGAAATTTTAAGTTTAAGGGGAAACAAGCTATTATTTTTTGTGGGTTTAAATATTTATCAAATGTTTGATAATTGTCTTCTATGACTCCCTGATCTACAGAAAACTGCATTTTTGTGAAATTGTGAATGAACCTTGATTGGCTGTGTGCATTTGTAGCGTGAGTTTAGGAGAATAACTATTTTGTCTTCAACACCTGATAATTCTTATGCCTAGAACTGTATTTATTTGTTATTACTATAGGAATATAAACGAAATACAAATCATTAATTTTTAAAACATGTGTAATTCTTCCTTATGTAGCCAAAAGTTAATTTTTGAAAGTCAAATGTGAAGTAAAAAATCCACAGGTGGAAAAAAAAAAAAAAAATCAGGTAAAATTATAAATTATTTTTTATTCGGTTTTATGCAAATAATTTTATTCAGACTGAAACATTTTTGTTTTTACCTTCTGCACAATTGTATTGCTTAATTATATTCCTTTTCATTTTCCTTTTGAAAATCATTCTTTTATCTCGATATCATTTATGCAGACAGTTGAAAAATTTAAACTAAAATGTACATTTTATCTTTATTTTAGTACAAGTCATATTCACTCGAAATACGACCTACTGGTTTGGTTTGAAATCTGCGAACTGGCTCCTAATGGAGAGTAAGTATATAAGAATAACAAAATACTAAAGTCAGTTTCGTTTAAATGTAGTTGTTGTGTCCTGTAAAATATCAGGACTTTGTAAAGATAGCCTAATACTGATTAGTGTTGATCATTTTAAATTTGTAAAATACTCAGAAAGATTTTTTTCTTTGGCCAACAAGAACTCTCTTAGGACTGGTCAAGACCAATGTAGCTGTTTTTAGAATTAATTTTGTCACAGCTAGAATATTCTTCTCTCATGTGATGCTTTGTTATATTTGGTAACTTTAATGAAAATTAACATGTTTGATTGTAATCTTTTACTCCTTTGTATATAAGGTATGTACCTGCTGTAGTGGACCATGGTGATTATCTCCCTTGTTCTGGTACTCACATGCTCCACCAGGGGATACAGAGACGAATCACAATTACTATCATCCATGAGAGAGGTCATGACCTTATGTGGAAGGATGTAAACGAATTGGTTGTCGGTAAGAAAGTTATCTAAAAGTTTAGAAACAATTAATAGTCTGTGGCCAGTTGCTTGAAAAATAAATAGCAGCTTAACGCAGATTAAATTGTTTATTCCGGAAAGAGAAAGACTAACTTTGTTGTCACATCATCTAATATCTAATAGTGGAGTAAATTTAATAGTGATTCAAGCCTTGTGTGCTTATTGGCAGCATTGACATTGCTTGGCATGAACAGACACATTTCTGTGAACCCAACAAAAATTAACCAACCTAAATCCTTTAACACAGCTGTGCATGAGTGAGCGCTGTCGTTATAAAGTTACATACAAGAGACCTTTTTAATTTACTAAAATTATAATAAAAAAAAAATTTTGCAGCTCTTTGATGTCATATTTTAAATATAGTCTATTGTTTCCTCAGTACAGAATTTTGATTGATATAACGTGAATACCAGAGGTTAGCATGTCTGATTTTATTTTGATGTACTGCTCATGGGGTCAAGTCTGATGATTTTTATGGGGTTTCTCACTGTTTTCCACAGTCTTATATCAGTCTAGCGTAAAGTTGACAATCTGTAAGACGCTCCTACCAAACAAACAAAGAAGCTCGGTTAATAAGACAGTTTTCTGATACATTGACCCACTTGGCTGATTTATTATTTCCATACCAGGTCGTATCCGCAACACGCCAGATTACAGAGACTCTGACCTCGAGAGTGTGGTTCTCTCCCTTAACCTGTTCCAACCTCATTTCATTGAGTACCAGAATGATGACAGGTGAGTTATTCCCCCTTATATAGAGCTCTTTAGCTTCTTTTGTATGAGTTTACTGTTGTTAATGTGTGGGTGAGAGACATGTCAGGGCAGTATCCAAAAACATTTTAGTTACGCAAAACGTATGGGCGCCCAAACTCTTTCAAGCCCAAATTAATGTCAATAGATTACTATTTTCATAAATTCCCGTTGAAATCAAGCTAAATGAGTATTCAGAACCCTGATTATGGTCTGAAGAATTTTGGATAGGAATCTGGGAAATTTGTCTATAAACTGCCCTGTTAGTATATGTATTAACATATAGAGTAATCTCCACATGTATCACACATAATCATTTTAGAATCTGCAGAATGTATATTGTACAGATTATTCCAGCCGTCTGGATGAGGGTAGTTTGTTAGATAGTAGCACTGCTGTCTTTATCTACCATGAGAGGAAGATTAAGTATCTAATTTTATCAAAATAATTCACATTTTATGGTTGTGCTAAGGTCAATAATTGTTGGAATATACCGCTGTCATGTTCATTACCCATCAGCATGGCATACAACTCCTATCAATAAATCACAATTTACTGTTGTGCTAATGTCAATTATTGTTGAAACACACAATTGTCATATAGGTAAAATGCCCTTCAGAATCAATTCATCAAATACAAATATTCAAGAGGTTTCTTTAAGGTTAAAGACCAGTTTACAGGGACATAAAACATCAATAAATGATAATTCAGCAACCTTCATCGTCTTGTATATTGCAGAGTGTTCTTCCGCTTTGAGGCTGCCTGGGACAGCTCTCTCCACAGCTCACCATTACTCAACCAGGTGACCCCTGGAGGTCAGAAAGTCTACATGACTCTATCCGCTTACCTAGAGGTATGTTGTCATAGCGATAAACAACTGTTACCGGAGTGTTGAGGCTTGGGTCAGATTGTTACAGTTGTCGGTCTAAAAAAATGAAAATTTATATAAAAAAGGGGAAATAATGAGAGAAATTGTTTGCTTTTGAACAAAGTGGTCAGAAAATAATCTATTTAACTGTCCAAGATATCTGACATTGGAGTACAAAAGAGATTTTATTATGAGAACTTTTCTACGTCGTTTTCCTATGTTTATGAATTATATTAGAGCTATAGAGAAAGATATGTTGTCATGTTTAGGTTGAGAACTGTGCCCAGCCATGCTGTGTGACGAAGGACCTCTGCCTGGTCATACATTCCCGTGACACGAGAATCTCCACCCCCAGGTACGTTTACTTGTAACACTACCCCCATAGACCCCCCCTCTCTTCTTTAAATCACAGACAGGGCAATGCAATGTTCACACCTACCCATCCAAGGAAAACTGTTGTCTTTCTCCATAACTGCTACGGTAAGGAAGGACTTTTGTTTTAATGTATATTTCTGCTGACAGAACAACTATATATAAGACTTAACTTTATATAAATAAAAACACCTTCATATAAATTCCCTTACCTTGAATCCTAAGTTTGACACTAAACCTAAATCAAATAATTATGAATTTTGTGTAAACAGTAATGGCATCAAATCATGGCAATTCTGTGACAAACAATATCTTTTTGTGTACTTCCTTTGAGTCCAGTTTTTTTCAAGATATTTTAGGCTGACATTTTATATTGTACAGTGAATGGTTTGGCTACAGATGTTGTCTGACAAGGTCTTAAGTTGCCGTCCATGCGCTGTCAAATTGTCAGAACCTGTCAGTGCTCGTGAAGTTATCAAGCCCAAGCTATTGTTATATTGGGATTCACCCTGCCATTGTTAATACTTTTTTAAATGCCACTCATTAATAAAAAATCGTGTGCTAATTAATTGATATATATGTTTTCTAATTAATGCAACCCACGTCTTTGGATTCCTGCAATAATATTGATTTTTGTCAGTTCATTTTAAAATATATATTTCTCAGTTGTCTTTCAGATTGTCTTTTGTTTAGTATTTACACTTCTTACTATAACACTACTGTTATAATTTATTACAATTTTTATTTTAAATTGTATACGAGTAAAAACTTTATTAATAATGTTATCAAAGACTACTGTTGATGATATGCTGTCTTGATAAACGTGATATAATTTAATCGACTGAATTCATGAAGCAATTTTTTTTTAACAAAAGTCAGAAAATTTGATGAATCTGTTGTAACAATTTTTTTACAATGGCTATTTATGAAAATAAATAAAATTGACTTTGACATGAAAACAAATTGCTTCATTGAATCCAGGTTGACACCTGACCTCACTGCATGCTGCCCTGGCTTCCACACCCTGTACCCTGTCATTGTACAGACAAACATGGTAGTTAGTCTGCCTGATTGTAAATCATAAAACCATCAGAATCACCATTCAGTCAGACAATGGTCAGTTCATCCTCCGCTTCTTTCATGGATTATCATTGACTCACACCATCGCCGCATTTATTTGTTTAATCATATCCCTGACATTGTTAACAAAAGTGTATTTTTCCTACCCTCATTTAGCTCTTGATTCACATGTAGATCTGCCCGCGGCCGTGGCTCAGTGGTATCGAGTGCGCTTCCTGAACTGAACATGATTCGATTTACCGTTCACGGGTTTGAGTCCGCCTTTCGACCATCAGGTATATGAGCGAGTCACATGTTGTGGCTCTGGCAATCGTGGGGGTGGTTTTTACGAGGTTTC
>JARFOD010071722.1:0-21792 GCA_031763545.1 Mopalia muscosa
TGTGAAATATGAATCTTGTCCGAACCATAGTTTCTGAGCATTGGTGATCACAAGAAATTGTTTACGGACGGACGGACAGAGGGACGGACGGACTAACGGACGGACGGACCACGGATTAGAGTGATCAGAAAAGCCCACCATCAGATGATGGTGGGCTAAAAAATCCTATATTATGAATTGGCGCATTTGTATGCTCGGTTACAGTCAGATGTGTTAATCATTAAACCGTGCCATTGAGAAATAACAGCACTGGTCTTCATTAGCCCAAACCTATGACTTTTCAATTCATCAAAGCCAACACAGCAAGAGACGAAAATAAAACTCTGAGTGATAAAAAATGTAAATTGTTTGTTTGTTTGATTAGGGTTTAACTTCGTAATAAAGCGTAATTAACTTAAATGACCACGAATTTGCTATTGCACACTGTCTCCTGCATAAATACAGTGGAAAACCGAGAGAATACCTCGTAAAAACCTCCCCGCCATGTCCGGAGCCAAATCATGGACTACCTCATATACCTGATAATTTACAGGCGGATTCCAACCCTTTTACAGTACATTGAAGTAGGATAAGTAAAGAGTCGCTAACCATGTAACAACGGCCGCCGGCAAGAAAATAGAAAAAAAAACATGGACTAGCTTTTTCTGCTATTTCTATCTTTATGTTAAAGGAATAAAGGGTTATTCACTGAAGGCAGGATTTGCATGTTTCATCCATTTTTTTTAAAATGAGTTGGTTTTGGGTCAGTTTTTTAATAAACGTGCAGGTGATAGTCTCCTGTCACAAAGCCATTCAGTATCCAATTGACAGATTTTCTAATTTCTTTAATGAGGTGGGTGTCTTGTCCCACTGAGATTCAACAGAGAGTAATACATCAAATTAAATGAGGAATCAACAAAATGTGAGAATTCTTTATGTGTCAACCCAAATCATGTTGTGGGAATGCGGAAATAAGTCAAATGGTATTGAAATCCAACCTAAACTTTAAGAGAAACTGTGAAGATGAGACAATGACAGGAGCTGATCACTAAATATCTATCCATTGTATACAGGGTAAAATAACACACGGGAAAATTAAATAATACTATTCTGCTACCCATTGGGTTCTAAATCTCTGTGGGTAGGGTTTCTTTATTTCAGCAACGTATGCAATGTTTTCGCAAAGCATATGTTCCTTTTGCCGTTTACCATAGTTCTTCTTGATTTAATCCATTATTTTATATCCATATAGTTCACTACTAGAATCATTTATACAAAGGAAGCATAAATACCTCTTATTCTGCTTACCATTCAGATGGAAATAGTTTTGGATAGGTCTAATCACTTTTCGGTGAAGCCATTTACATGTGCAGGTATCAATGATGAAGATAACAAATACTGTTAGAGTAATACAAAATAGTATCCACGGAAGAAACTGGCCAGCTGTGGCTTCTTCCTCAGTATCTTTAATAAAACACAAAAAACGCAAATCAAAGGTACATTTAAGTATTGTCAAACTACAGTTGTCACCCACAGGCTCCACAAAGTTGAATGGAATCAAACAGTTTTGAATTGCGATCATCTGTAGACAGCGTCTATAAGAAACATAATCTGATCCGAGGTTAATGCCAATATATCTCAATTGGTCTGCATAGTAGGTTGTAATTTTGAATGTTACTAATAATTATAAGCCCTATCATTTCAGCTGTAGACCATTGGTCCGAAAGTCCATTGTTCAGAAAGTCTATTATTGCAAAGGTTCATTGCTCTGAAGGTCTGTTGGATCCTCAGTTCATCTTCGTTCTCATCAGTAGCATTGACTATGTCAAGATACAGTTCAAGCATGTGACCCAATACATGAAGCACATCTAGTTTTTTTATCGCACCCTTCCTTCCCCCCTCCTTTCGTGTGAGTATGCATACCTGCCTACTAATTAATTATTTAAAAAGTTGCAAATTTCCGATTCCAATTTGTCTACGTCTACAACAATACACAAAACCTAGAGCTATAAACGAATGACAAGAATCCACCAGCAAAAAAGCATGGGCTATTTTGTATTCCACGCCTGTCTAATACATAGGGAATTTTCGACTTGACCAGTAAGTCCTTTAGATTGTTGTTTCTCTTGTATGCTATAATGGGTCTTTGTGAGAGAGGAGAAGACATTTTAGGTACAGGATTTTGATTTTGCTGTAAAGGAGAGTAGCAAACTGGTTGCTTGGCTGTTTACATTGGAAAACAAATTGAACTATTTTTTTTTTTTAGATCCTTTACATGGTTCCTAATTGAAACCCAGTGGATACAAGGTTCCAAGAGTTGGAATCCAATAAGCCTCTCTTTCTAAGTCTTCGGTGTCTTCTTCATAGGGAAGAATTTGTGTTTTTTCAATCAGCATGATTTAAAATTGACCTTAAACCGAATGATTGGGAAGAGCGAAATCTTCAGCTATTGAGGATATGAGGTTGGACCTACATTTTATAAAGAAAAATGACCATGACCAAACTGATATTAGCTTCAGCATACTAATTACGATAAACTCACGCTGTGTTTGGGTGGTTTCTGGATGGCTTGTGGTTGTTATAGTCAGGGTTGCTGTAAGAAGATAAAACATAGAATATATAAGTATTGTCAATCAACCAACCACCCAGAGAGTCCTGTAATACAAACAGTATATATAAAAATAGAATATATTAGTATTGTCAATCAACCAACCACCCAGAGAGTCCTGTAATACAAACAGTATATATAAACATAGAATATATTAGTATTGTCAGTCAACCAACCACCCAGAGAGTCCTGTAATACAAACAGTATATATAAACATAGAATATATTAGTACTGTCAGTCAACCAACCACCCAGAGAGTCCTGTAATACAAACAGTATATATAAAGGAGTAATACTGAAGTACACATGTGTATAATACCCTAAAATCAAACTATTTAAAACAGTTTTCACAGATTTGGTGGAAAAGTGTTTATGTCAATAGATTCTTTCATGGTAAAATAATCTATTCACATTTACAATCTTCGAGCAAATCTTAACAACACAGTTTCCTGTTGCATTTATTTAATTCAATATTTCACCACTATATTATATATCCATGTATATTCTCTCTTTTCCTAATAATAACCTATGTAATACTGCTGCTAGTACTGGAGTTTTGCTCAATGCAAAGAATCTTGTTTAATATGAGCTGCCGCTCACTATTAGATAGGTTATAATTCATATTATGCTACCCAACCCTGTGTCTATAACTCTTGTCAGCTTGGGCTGCTCACTCACCTCAATGTAAGTCTTTTTTTCTTCAACATACTGTCACTTTTGTTCCTCCCTAAGGTTATCCATTGCTAGTTAGGCCTATATATAAGCCATATACACATATGGGGGAATTGTTCACGCATTTTACTAAAAATTTCTCAACATAAAAAGGCAAGGAACAGTGTGACTTGTAATTCGTCTTTGTATTAGTGAAATGCCCTTGAGTACGACGGTAAACCTCAAACAAACAATCACACAAATTATTACGGCCTTGAATGCAGGCTTGTCATGTGCTTACTGAAATGTTCAATTAACACTAGAAGCAAAACTATACCACGCCGGCAAAATACAAACGATTAGTATGGATTTACAATAGAGCAAACTGAGATTTTCTGGGAGAGCAGTAACATAGTGTTGATTGGGAGGCTGGCTTAGTGTTTCATGGAAATGATGTTAACGCGATTAAAACCCGCCACTAAGGCCATACCTAACAATAACGTCACAATGTGCCCAAACGACAAGTCCTGGATGACAAATGACATTAAGTTAGAAATAAAACAACGCGAAAAACTATTTAAACGTTCCCGAAAATGTAAAGCTGTAAACAACATTAAAATATACAAAGCACAACGAAACCAAGTAACCTTCAATTATTCGGAACGCAAAGCGAAGTTAATATCGACTCAAACAACATGCGGGAATGCCATTAAGTTTTGGTGGAAATTGTACAAAATATTTCTCAAGAAGTCTAATTCGAACTTGAGCCAAATTATTGACTTCAAAATGAATCGAACGAGTATGTTCATGATACTGCGTCAAAAGCAAACATGCTTTAATAATGATTCTTTCACTTCCATTTGCTCTATTGACAAATCGGAAAACGATGTTGTCCCCGACTTGCCCGACTTTAGCGGCTGCCACATGAGTGACATAGTTATTAACCTCGAGGATGTTCTTCTCGAACTCGATAACATAGACGTAAATAAAGCAGTAGGACCTGATGGCCTAAGTCCAAAGATTCTGTATGAGGCTCGCGGTGTGATTTCACCAATACTTACTTGTTTCTTCAATCTTTCGCTGGAAACCAGCACTTTTCCATCTAACTGGAAAATAGCAATCCTAATACCAATATTCAAGTCTGGAGATACTTCTCTCGTTTCAAACTATCGCCCCATTTTCCTCACTCAGTTGCATGAGCAAAATTTTTGAGCGGGTTGTATTCAAAAAAGTATTCCCATTTATCCGAAACAGTATTTCATCCAATCAGTTTGGATTTCAACCTGGTAGATCAACGGTCTTCCAATTGTTGGACATATATTTCGATTTTGCCAAGGCCCTTGACGAAGGAAAAGAAGTACTTTTCCTTTTCTTTGATATATCAAAAGTATTTGATCGCGTTTGGCATGATGCATTGACAGCCAAACTTCGCTCAATCAGCATAACTGGAAAACTGTTAGAGTGGTTTAACAGTTTTCTCCATGATCGTAAGCAGCGAGTTGTATCTCACGGGTCGAGGTCAAACCTTAAGTCTATAACAGCAGGAGTGCCTCAAGGCTCTGTATTGGGGCCCCTTTTGTTTCTTATTTATATAAATGATCTCCCCAGTAATATAACTAACAACATAAGACTTTTCGCCGACGATACGTGTCTTTATGTATCGTCTGAAGACTTGCTTTGTCCTGTTATCTCGCAATCTATTGAGCAAGATCTAGTATCTATCCAATCCTGGGCTGAGCTCTGGAAAGTGAAGTTTAATGTCTCAAAAACCAAATCACTTTTATGTTCCAGACGCAGAGCCCCGTCACAACTAAACATTTGCTTTATGGGCAATGTTATCGACTGTTGTGACACCCACAAACATCTAGGACTTACCTTCAATAGCAGTGGCAACTGGAACAAATATATTGAAAATTTGATTACGAGGGCTCATACTAAAATATCTTTATTTCACGGCGTCAAATATCGTCTTAACCGTAAATGTCTTGAAATAATGTACAAAAACTTTATACGGCCATCGATCGAATATGCAGATATTGTATGGGACAATCTGACCGATTACCAAGTTAATGCTTTGGAATCACTACAGAAAGATTGTCTACGCATTATAACTGGTCTAACAAGAAGTGTGGCAACTTCATTACTATATGAGGAATCCGGTTTTCACACTCTTGTACAGCGCCGAAAGATTCACCGCCTTTGCGCGTTTTATTCTATTTTAAAGGATGAGGCCAATGTTAACCTACAAAATAAGCTGCCTGTCCCTGTTTCTGCCAGAAATCCCTACCCACAAAGACAACCAAACATGCTTACTACATTTATGTGTAGAACAGCTGCATTCACTAAGTCGTTCTTTCCTTCAACTGTACGCGACTGGAACTCATTACCAGGACCTATTAAACTTAGTAAAGATAAAATAAAATTCAAGACAAACTTATCCCGTATATTTAGATTGGTCAAACCTCCAGCGTGGTATTACCAGGGGGACCGTCTTTCTAACGTCATATAGTGCCGTATGAGAAATGCGTGCAGTTCTCTCAATGACGATCTGTTCAATAATTTGGTATCTGATACTTCGAGATGTTCTTGTGGTTCGCATTCCGAAACTGCGGATCATTATTTATTACATTGCCCTCGTTATAATACTCAGCGAGATGTCTTAATAACTACCATAGAAAACAGTGGTTATTATAAGTACGTGTATCTTATTATACGGTTCTCGGGAACTGAGCGTATCCCAAAATTGTTTTATATCTCGATCCGTCTGTGATTTTGTTGCCTCTTCTAAACGATTTGCCAGATGTACTAAAGGTGTTTCACCCAGAGAGGCCTATACTACCCGATTGCGAGCGACCACTATTCAATCTCTCAACGCAACATAAACCGTAAATACCTGCTATATATTTATTAATTTACTTATTTTTATTCCTTTCATTTCTATTTTTTTTTTTTTTTTTTTTTTGATATTATATTTATATTAAAATCATATATTACTCTCGTGATTACCCTATTATTCAATGTTCAATTTCGTGTTTATGCCATCATTTTTACATATATTTTGTTTGTGTAAATATTTTAGATGTAAACCACTAATGCTATACCATTGTTGTACATGCTATAAGCCATTGTGCTTACTACGTATTTACAACATGAATAAAGTTTAGAAAAAAAATATATATCCATCAAATAATATCATGCTAATTGCGTTCAGCTCATTATTTAATGAACTGCTATTTTGTGCCTATTATAAAGTCATTTGATCAATATGTGTCCATGCGATATAGTTTCAAAATTTATTTTAAGGGAAGAATATCGTTTAATTATGTAGTAAATCTGCAACCGTATAGTTAATGTCCTTCAATTCATGAAACCGTATTTTTGGAAATGGCTGTCCAGAAACAATACCGTGATCAGACAAGCAACTGTTTGAAAAAATTTAAACCAGTATTTAAAAAAAACCTTACAATTCAATTTGTCGGCTTTGCAAAACTTAACATGTTGGGACTGCTTTTCTGATAATGTACAAGAAACATTTTCTGAACTAAAAAAATAAGTAAACAATAATTAGAAATTGTTTGATTTAAAACATATTTCTTTCAGTTTGGAATCTTCTTGCTCCAACCCGGCTAGTTTTGCTATATTTTACTTAGCACTGGAGACAAATTAACTTTCCAACATTATAGAAAGGCTTCACATTTTGGTTACGGTGGTGTAAACTATTGTAAAAAACGACAACACAATAACTTAAAGTTACATATTGCTATTAGTTTGGAATCTTCTTGTACTCATAGGCCGAATAAATGCTTATAATGTAAGTTAAGTAAATATGTTGTTAATTGTCAATATGGCTGCATATGGCTCACAAAAACGTGCTTGTGTTAGATCATAACAAGTGAAATCAGTATTTAGTTATAGAGCTGGAATTGTTGCCGTTTTGCATTTCAAGGATGTCTTCACCATGCAAACAATATAAGCGGAACAGTTGCTTTCTCAAATCAGATGTTAACAATCGCTTCTAAATCGGACGTATTGCTTTCGGCCAAATGCTTAATCGCATTTTCTTCAGGTCAAAGCTATCAGAATCCTTTCATATAAGCCGTCTTAGTCTTGTGAAAATATGCCACGGAAACTGTGTCACGATAAGTTGAGCATGAAACAATGTTTGCAGTTCATCAGAGCAAATAGTTAAATTACTTGTTCATAATTTGTTTCATCTAGTTTTGTCTCTGAAAGATATGCTTTAAATCTAGGTAGGTTAACGTTCTGATATGATCTGGGTGAATTGTATGCCATTGTTTGCTTATTATTGAAATTGGTCCTATTTCAGGCTGATCCTATTGGTTGATCGATTGATTGATTTATTGACTGATTTTCTTCATTGGTGTTCTACGCCGTGTTCAAGGGTATTTTGCTTATATGACGGTGGTGTATTCCAACAATAATTGACACTACCACAACCAAGATGTGAAGGATTTCAGTAGAGTTGAAACGTTAATTGTCCTCTAATGCTTAGTAAAGACAGCATTGCCACTCTTAAACAAACTGATAATGTTGATTGAATTATTGTTCATGCTATGCAATCAAAAAGGTTTAAATAAGGACAATCGGACCAACGTTTTAAAAAAACAATTTGGCTTTAACAAGAGAATAGGAGAATTCTCCGTGGTTATCAAGACAGTCTCGAAACAATTGCCGGTTTTCTTGTAAACGCCAGTGCGATCCACATGTACGATGTATCCATTTCTGCGCTTTTTTACTTTTACTTCTTCTCTTTTGGCTTAATTATGAGCATCCTTTGAGTTGAATGTCATTCTGGATGTCTGGGAGTTTGGAAGGTTGTTCACGTTGCTCTGTTGCTCTCAGGGCAAGGGACAACAATAATCCGATCTGTTAGCAATGGTTTTGTATTGCATGTTTATTGACTGGTCCTGTCATTGTCTTTTGCCAGTGAAATGCCAGTTCACTTGGGGAATAAAAGTAATTTTCTCTTCCGCTGCCAAATGTATTTATGTTATATTCACTGATTCCATTGTGTTTGTTTGATTGATTAGTGTTTAACGCTGTACTCAAGGGTAATTCACTTATATAACGACGGAATGTCCATTTGACACTGTTTCTTGGCTATCTGCGGTGGAAAACCGGAAGAAAACTTCGTAAAAATCAACCCCGCGATTCATGAAGCTACATTGTGTGACACTAATATACCTGATGGTTGACTCGAACCCGTGAACGATAAATCCATGGAGGGTTAATAAGCGCACTCGCTTACCATTAACCCATGTCCGCAGGCTACAGTACTGTGACGAGTTGCTGGATTTGTGTATTACATACAATAATAATAGAGTAACTATTGACTTGTAAGTGCATCCCGGATAATTGCTAACACGTAAATGTTAAGTCTAATACACTTTGTGTTGATCCCTCTCTGCTGTCCAATAAATGCAGAGGTCAGTTGATATAGATGGAAATACTTTAGACAGACTTGTAGAAACGGAGTAAATATCAATTGATTTAAGTTGATTGGTGAATTCTCTAAATGTCAGGAATTACTCATCACTGAGTAGTTAGGGGGGATCTGGACTTGTCAATTGTTACAGTAGTAGTTCTGACTTTGATGGTGAAACGCTCAACAACAGACGGTAAAGGTGAGTAAGTGAGGCGACGTATTGTTTAAGATGTGTAGCCATCAGGAATGTCTACAGTAGCGATGCCTTAACTGTCTGAATGTAATCAACCAAAACTAAAAACACATGAACTGAAAGCACATAGCTAAGCGATAAATGGCATGAAATTTGGCCAAATTCATGGCTTGTTAGCTTGAAGTTTGAAATATTAGAAAAACATCTGATGAGATTCAACAACAAACAGCAGTTATTTTGTATATGAAACTTTTTTTTTTTTCGAAGTCGTTCTTTAATACCTTATCAGAACCAGCGACATTGACATTTACCATTTCAATGTTATGTTGACTGACGATGCCAAAATATACATCACATGTATTACGATACAAATAATCGTCTGCAACACTAAAAATAAACCTTCATTGAAAGACCTGCTATAATTATAATGACAGCAACATAGAGGGGATTGCCGGGACTGAAAAGCGAATAGAATACTTTGCGAACAATGCCGAGTAAACAGGGCGAGACGTGCCTACTTGTGGACCCTAAGAGAAACTCATCAGTGGGTCCTCAAATGTATAGAAATGTTCGCATGTCTCAGTATCGAATATCTCCTGGATACCAGTGGACCCTAGGACAATGTCATAATATGCCCATTGGAAAGTCCAGTCAAAAGCTGTATGGTCAAAAGATAAAATATAAACTCTGGTACATTGAAGCTTTTTATTCTGTTTAATTCCTGAATCCGATGTGGAAAAACATGTCTTTGAAAACCTGATCTTTTTATAATGGCGAAAGAACGGCAAACCTGGGAGTAATAAATCTGAAGACAATTCACTTTATACGTCCTGCTTAGACTCAACTCTTTTACTGTGGCCATTCCAACGATGCTTAAGTGGCTTTTGGTTTCCAGTTACATAACCTGATTGCAGTCTGGGCTGTAATACCGTTATTTATTATGTCAGTCCAAATGGATTTTATGGTCGACTCGAGCTCGGCAACTATTGGCTATAATAGAAACGATAAAGACCAAAATCAAGTTTTACGGAAAGTGATGATTATTTTCTACAAGTTGTTTAACACTTGACTGATAATGAGTTAATAGAAAAATGTTCACATCTTATGATATTACTGATTACTAAAACCATTGTCTTCCCAAAGATTGTGTTGGTATTGGAGAGATGGGACTTCAAGTTACACCCGGCTTGAATAATTCTGGATTGTTTTTGTTGTGTTTTTGTATGTCTGTCATACATGTTTATCTATATTTTTTCCTAACAAGATATATTTTTTCCTTCGAAATGGTTGGAATCTGTCTTTCAAGTGTTTGAAAAGTATGAATGCGGTCCTTATTTAACACTGGAGGAAAATTAACTTTCCGAAAGTATGGAAGCGCTTCACATCTTGGTTGTGCTAGTGTCAATTATTGTTGGAAGACACAGTCGTCATATAAATGACATACCCTTGAGATCAGCGTAAAACACCTACCAATCAAATATTCATTGAAGTTAAAAAAATATTTTCGATGAACGTTTCTGGTTCTGCAAATAGGCAGAATAGATAAAATCTGTATTGCCGTTATAGTCGTTTTAGCAAGATATCAGCGGCTTTTTGTGGAAAACGTATTGGGCTGTAACTTCTGATATTTTGTTTGTCGATTCAACTAAATAACCCGAACCGTCTATGGAATTATGGAGCAAATAGTTCAAATGGCGGGTCCAAAAAGTCTAACGGGTCTAATACTGATGAAATACCTGCGAATCAAGTTGAACTGTATATTTATGTAGGAGCATACTGTCTTCTTTAGAAATACCTAGTTATAACAACAATCTACTAAATGTATCAATATATATTGTCCTCCGTGTAAATTGAATGTAAAATTTCCATGTGACAATCATTGTTTCCGTTATAGTGTGTAACTTTTATAAGGAATCAATGCTCTAATCTTAAAACCAATAATAGTTTACTTTCACATCAACCACTCAGACTAAGAAAGAGCACTCTGCTCAATATACTGAATCTAGCAATGAAAGCCATTGACTTTGACTAAAGGGAACAATCGAGCTCCTAACAAGTCTTAATGGATTGTCAATGTCTGGATTTATTGACAAGCAAAATTCCAGGTTAGAAGGAAACTTGACCCCTCCCTCCAATCAAATCGCTGAAAGATCCCCACGAAAGTCATATGTGGACTCTGTCCTGCATTTTGGGACTACTTCTGCATGGAAAAGTTTTTTTTTTTTTTTTTTCTTGGTTGCCTGGTGGGCCCCTCCACGGCCACCCTTCAACTCTACCAGTGGGCATGGGTTTAAAGCGTGACAAGGATTGCCGCTTCGTCTTCGCTACAGGATGTTGTGTTCAATTTTGACGGGAGAGTTGATTATCTTGTTGGTGATAATATGCCCCTGTGTGCTAATGTTCCCAGGTTTGTAAAACCGATGTTGAATAAAGTTGTATAGAACCATGACTGATGACTGACAATGCATTCACCAAGAACAGTCAGAAAGATATTACCCGGTATTGTGATTTTCTTCCATGCGTAATATAATGTTAACAACAAGACACTAGTACAACGTTATAGCGGATTGTTTTCATTGGAAATAAATTCTCATAGCAACGCACTACTCAAAGTCTTGTTAATGGTCATCGTTGTATATTGAATCTAAAATCCCCCTGGGGGGACTCTTACTAAGAGTCAATGGTCCAAACCTCCAACCAATATTAGTTTAATTTAGGAGCAACCAGCACGGCTGACCAATAAAGATGTACTTAACTTGAATTTATCGAGTAAAGATAATTTAGTAAAAGGGACCAATGGTCAGAATTTGTTGCATCTGTATACAGTTTTATTTCCCAATAGGATAAATGCCTGACGTGTTAAGTGCAGCTATTTACAACATTGTACTTTATTTGGTTCTGTAGTGTTTGGCAGAACATTTATGTTGCTATTATGGTTTCAAAGCTAATGAGCCACACAACATGATCCATCACATATATTTATTTTACGTCATCTTTTAATACTGCTGGTAACGCAAAAACACAATCCACATTTTAAAGTCAAAGGTAAGAAATAAAAGACTTGCAGGACAGCACCAGCCGAATTTCCGAAAGGAATAGGAGATGCAAATTGTCTGGGAGGCAAGAGTTATTCCAAAACACATTTATGGGATATCCCCGCAGAACTGGTTTAAGTGGCATTTATCACCTGGAATGAACACATACCAACGACGAATTTATTGAGTATTAATTTCTGGATTTATTGACAGCCATGGTTTTACTGTTCAGATTAATAACCGTGCTATTAGTATCTGTACTGTGCCACTAAATTTAGAAGTCAATAAAGATTCGTTTGTTATATCCCTAAAAAGGTCGAGGGAAGTGCTTTACTGAGAGTGTTATGGAATTGGTTCCATAACTCTTTAGCGATTGTGTCAACAATTTACTTTTATCTTCAAGGGTGACATTGTTAACATACTGTATAGTCGTCATATGAGTGAAATATCATAAGTACTGTGCAAATAACGCACATATATTGAACGAGTGGTCTGCACGCAGGTGTATGGGTGATTCCCCTTCAGTTCTTGCTTGTTAAATTTGTTTTCACATTTTAAGCATGTTAAGACTAAGATGTATTTACCTAAAGAGCGATGTCAGGGTGAACATCGTGTTCTTGCTTTGGGCAGTATAGACCATGAACTTTGCCAAAATCTACAATTGTAATAAAAGATTTTTGGCTCAAGATTTTAGCATAACAGGTTTGGTCAAACATATCTTATTGCTGATCCCAATTGAGAACTGCTTTACTTTCATATTGCTTTGTTGTCATGTACAAAAGTACTAATACTAGTAATGTCAATACGTACTTGGAATCTTTGGGCTGATACTCAATCGAATATCTAGTAATCTATGGAACCATAGCATTGCATAAATCAATATCCAAAGCGGCAATGGTTTATAAGAGGTGACAAAACAACAAACGAAGTGCAACGAGGCATAAATAGGCTCGATAGTAAGATAGAATCGAAACAGCTTGATTTAGCACAGATTGTGTGAAGTATGCCAGCTGATTAGATTGTCTTAGATATTAATACACACGTGTTATAGGTCCCAATGCCCTGGGCAATATTTTCAATTATATCATCCCTAAATGTAGACAGTAGAATATCTTATGCTAATATTGCAAACAACTTGTAACTGCTCTTTGCCTAGTTACTTTTGTATCGAATTAAAACCAAATGAGTATACGACCGCTATTAAAACTTAACGAAGTTCATGGTTTTTTTGGTATGTTTTTGACAAGTTTGTCAACTTGCAGATGGTTGTTAGTTAAGCATTTTTAATTACAAAGGAGAATTCGGGTCTGGGTTAGTGGTGAGTGTGCTACATTAACTAAAATAGGTTAGTAGATAAATTGATTTTCGATGCATGTGAACGGGTGAGTGATCGGTGGTTAAACATACAGACCTGGACTGACCGTGTAGACGACTTATGTAATCCCACTGTTATTTATGTGAGTTTGATTCCTGTGATAATTCAAGACAAATTAGTTCCTTTAATGGCGGCGACTTCCCTTCCGTTTATGTGCCAAAGAAAATAAGCTTGTTCTTGGGCTATTGTCACACAAAGTAGTGTGTTGCATCAAAATGGGTGAGCCACCAAAATAACTTAAGTCTTAGTGAACCGAGCTAGCAAAGGTGTTCCTTATGTGAAGGCATTAGTCCTTCTGATATAAAAGCCAGAGAAAGCTGTTTTAAGCCCTATCATTTCTGTTTCTGGGATTTGAAAATTTCAATCAGTTATTACTAAAAGTCCGAGTCAAAACATGAAAGCTGTGTTATGGTAGTGTAATTGTCAATTACTGTTTAACTGCGTTTTGTTAATTTTCTGGGCATTCAGAAAAATACTTGTCGATGTCATGGGATGAAACACTCCTTGGAAAAAATGGTATTACAAACAATCCCTATAAAAAGGATGCGCGTAGTATGCCTTTCCTAAAAATTATCGCCAAGTATATTCCACCCGTTTTGCTCCGTTTCTGGAGTATGCTTATCTGTCTACTCCCACCAACAAGAATCCCGAACTGAATCATCACCTCAAAGATCAACCAATCGTACGTTGATCCTAAGAAACACTTACATGTATGTGGAAAATTACTCTATAACGAAATTTGTTCCATTTGAACTCAGCGTTCCTACCATTTTCACTGAATTAATACAGTGGACAAATTGTTTGGAATGTGGGTTGCAAGGTGTCCGTTGTGTTTATTGCAGACGAAACGCAGACCGACAAATATGTATTGGAAACAAACCTTCAAATGATGTGTCACACTTCAAGCACTGAGTTAGAAAATAAACTTTCTGAACGACTAGCCGAATTGCAAATCAAAAACGAAACCGGTGGATTCTAAGCCCAGTATTGACCCTTATGACGACCATTGATATAGTTCTTATTTGTACTGATGAATTAATTGATGAATTACGATTTACTGACATTCATTAACAAGTCTTATCAAGCTTAGTTTACTAATTTACTAAGGGTATCAACGTTGGGGGTAGCACCAGAAATATCCAAGTGTTTGTATTAATCAGTGATTGTTTTCGTGGAGTGAAGCAAGTAACACAAGTGACGGTATAATACAAAACGTATCTGTTTTAAAACCCTTAAAGCACCAGTCAATGGAATATCGTTATGATTCGTTTATCAATGTCATTATTTGACCGGGTTATTTTGTCAATAAAAAGATCAGGCTACATGAACATGCTGCTTTGTGAAGTTACTTTAGTAATAACTTGGAACCCAGTTTTCATTGGTGGAAAATTAGTCCATATGTTCATTGTTATCCCATGTGCATCGGGTCAAATACAAACACTTGTTTTTCATGCTGGATGGTTTATCAATATTGACAATCTGATCATTTAACTAGGTGGCACGGAAAACACCATGGATTAATAACTGGATTAATCAGCAAGCAAACACAAAAAACTGTGTCCACCTCTTTGATGTGGTTCAAATGTGAGGACAGTTCGATAAATAATCATCAGTTATTTCGCAAATGTCAATGGAATCAAAGCAGACTACTCACAAAATCAAAAATGCGTGTCCAATATATAGGTTTTAGGACACGACTCGATACTACATAATTGAGTTGTTTGTAAGAAATATCGGTGAGACTTTGTACTGTTTGTAGCTGCCATAGTGTGAAGAATAACACCGCACAGTTTTACCTCAACATCACAAGACATTGCCGTCGCAAATGCAATTTGGCAGATCAAAATCATTCAGCAACACACTTAATTTTCACTGAAGTGTATTTCTGAATATAAATGAGCATGGGATAATTTTGTTTACACGATATTCCAAATTCCGTTTGATTTTCTGTCTAATAGTACCAACTAATTCAGGTTAAACACCTAGTAAGATCGCTCAACTTTTAAGACACTATTTGTCCAAAAATATCAAACTAGTGGACAATGGATTTCTGTGATTGCGGAGGTAGGGCTTTGAAACTCGTCTGCAATTAGAGTCATTTTGACTCAGAAGTTTCTTTAAAAAGTCATTAACGTCAGTTCTCCGCTCGTTTTATGCAACGCTTCAGCATATTATGTACATTTGTTAAAGAGTGACACGTCTTTTGCACTGTGTTGTTGTTACACTAAAACTAACCTTGACAAAGTGTGCGCCAGTTTGACCTTCGTTATTCGATTACCATAGTGACGGGCAAATGACAGTTGACCACCAATGTGATGGTCAGAGGAACCAGAATATACTGACAGTCAACTGTATGTTCAATAAGATTATATGTATATTCATTTGAAATTTGTAGATTTTTTTAAAGAAGCACATACAAAATTTCAGCTTTCTGTCAGCTCACCAGAGTTGGATTAAATTTCAGTATTAATAGTAACAGCGTACATCCAGCATTGAAAAGTGATCGGCTGCTGCTGCTGCAAAAAAAAAATCTATCTGAATGTTTCAGCAGGCATTTTTTTTTTCACCAGCATTTATACAACATAACTTGACCGATGATATGATATTTCTGTGATTTTGTCTCCTGATTCCACAATAAAATTTGATCTACGACACCCGCGGATACTCAAGTAGATGATTTGTTACAAGAATGCTGGAGTCCGAAATTGGTTCCTTGATAAATAATACAAGCCATGAAGACTACAACAGATCTACCCTCAAGTGGAGTGGTGTTTATTTTATTCTGCTATCTAAACAAAATTGGTTGAACGGTTTGTGCCACGGTATGTGCCACACGCTTAACGGCTATACTTTGTCTGATACCATCTTGTAGTGTATTTCTATTGAAAAGATAGACTGATAGTACCCGGATGTAATTGGTGCCCTGATTTATTGGCACGGTATATAGCATTAGTGAATGGGGTAATTAAGCGAAGGTGTCGGACCATGGCAGATTTCGATATACCGGAACAGGAAATATCGTGCGCTAAATTTTCAGATAAAAATAAAACTAGTGTACGGCATCAAATTGTCCCATACCATTAGCAATCACACAGAAACATATAGCGTAAGCGACTGTCGTTAGCGTGGATATGTAGTTATAAATAGCATTAAATTAGTCAGGTCTAGTGTCTTTATTCAGCACTATAAAATACAATGTGGAATGTAAATAGCTAACCATTAACCTATATTACCACTGATTGATTGTGTGTTTTACCGTTTTATTGATTAGCTAACCGATTTACTGCTAGATTGATTGGTCCATGAATGGGTTCATCGATTGATTTGATCTAACGATTGTTTTGTAAAACGATATTGTTCTAATTAGTGTTAAATAAGTGACGTGACAGCGACAAAATATAGCATTCCGTGATGTCTGTCGACGCCTGCAATAAATGAAACTGCAAGTGTGTTAGTAGAACATCATGTTTGTCAGCTGTTAATATTTAATGCTCTACTTGCCAGGACTACCAAGAAATTTGTTCAGCTCTTGGGCAAAAGTAAACTTGCCCCCATCCACACTCTTCCTCTGATACATCATCAAGGGCCCTATTTAATTCACTATAGTTGGTCCCATCCTGAAACCTGGGGCTACTTCTTAGTGAAGAATTTGATATCCACCACACGAAATTGCCCTTAATATATTATCGAAAACAGACATTTTATTTTGTCTCCATTTTCTTCTTTTGGCATATGTATCCTCTAAACTCACGGGTCCCGGAAAGCCGACCTACATCTTAATGGCCTGCTACTAGCCCTCGTTTACCTGTCAATGTTTCAATCGCAAACATGCAAGTCTACAGAGCAAGTATTTAATATACTAATTGTCTTATGAATTGTAAAGACTTTGCCATTTAACATATACACCTTACATGATGTTCGACATAAAATTACGGAATCTGTAAAACTGTTATGTTGAGTCCTGCTCAATAAACCAAGCACTATGTATCGAATAACATTGCACCGATATGAGCGACTATTTACATATTTTAGGTGGGTTAAACTTGTGATAGATAACAATAAATATATTTATGGGTTTTTTTTCTAAATGAAAGAAAACCATTGGACACTGGTTGTAGTAAGACGTATAAATGTCCATGTTTACGAATAGAACTTGTATTAGTTCAGGAAAGCACGGGTATATGTTTCATTGATTTAGTTTTTGTTCTGTTTATTTATTTATTTTTCAAACAAGACAAAAAGCCACACAAATATTTAATTATTCAAAAAGCTTATTGAGTTTCTTAATTTAAGTTCAATCCTTCCTTTTTTACTTGCTAGTATATGCATTATTTACAAATATGTCCGTTTAACAACGAGGGGGAGGTGTGTATAAAGAAAAATCTAAACGTTTAACCAAAAACCTTCCATAACAACTGGTAAAGTCTTTGCATGTCAATTATACATAATACCTGAAATCAGTATGCTAATAGGCAAATTATAATATGTTTTATTGGTAACTTACTAGCCCGATAATCGCGTCGTTGATACGTGCTTGTGTTAAGCGTGAATCTATTACTGTTTACTCTCCCCAATAAATAAGCTGAAGTCGAGCATTTGTTTCTAACTTACATTTTTTTTTAGCGTTGTCTCCATTACATTGGTACCCCTCACTTGGTCAACGGAAATCTGATGTCTCACAGTCGATAAGTGCGGCTTATCCCGATCCAGTGACAATCGCCACAATACACATGCGGAGGTGGAGTGTCTGTTCGCCCAGATATATATTTCTGTACTATTTTCGTTATTTGAAGAAAATAAATTCTTACATTTTCTGAACAAAAAACTGTTCAAATTAAATTTTTTTATCCCAAACTAACGGAAAAATTATTAGTGTATCCGTGCTTGGCTATGTAGTTTGGTGTGAACAATGTATGTAAATGTGATATTTAAAGGTAACTCGTATTCCACACACTTCACAGTCTTCTTCACATAAAAAAAACTGATTCATTCGTGATGAGCTGTCTGTTGAACTGGTGCTCTCAAAGCGAAGGGACAAAGTTAAGCCGATCTAATTTGAAATGTCTTTGCATTGTCTTGGTATTTTCTGTGTTTGTTGCCAGTGACTATAAAGGAATAGTGTGTTCCTTCACCAATTCAGCTGCCACGCTGTCATGTGCAAGAAATAACTACTTTGTCAAATCCCAATAACACAAATAGTGTGAGACAAAAAAATGGTCGAATGAAAGCAGGAGCTAGGTTATATCTTAGAATTAAATCAAAGAGATTCTTATTTGTTTTGCCACCATGCAAAATATCGATATATATAGTTGGCACACATATGAGAGAAATAAGTAGCCTACTGTTTAAAAATAACCTTTTGTGACGAAAGCATAGTCGAATGGAAGCAGGAACTAGACTATATCTTAGAATTAAATCGAAGCGAGTGTTATTTGTATCACCATCATGAAAAATACATATATATTTTCTCCAGAAATTGATAGTTTTATTTATCCCTGCGTTGTATAGCTTTATCAGAACTTTCAACTGAACGAACCTCGCCGGATTTCACCGTAATGCATTATTTATCACAGAAAAAATCCCCAAAGTAGTGTTACATAACCCAATCAAACAGCGTTGGGTGTCTAGACTTAATTCCGCTCACAACACAAGACTTTTCTCAGAAAAGTAGTCATTAATTTGAGGCAATGTTGACTGAACCATTATTGGAATCTCAACGTTATTATGCCATCATTTATTTTTACATCAACACCTATCTGAACAAGGGTTTCGACATAAATCAGTAATCGATAGGCAGTGGTGTTTAGCTTTTGTGTATAGAGTTTATTTGGTCGCCGAGAGTGTTGAATGATTTTGGCTAAAGATCTAAAACACAATAAGTGCGGTTGAATAACAATTTATAACGATTCGTTTTGAAATTCGAAACTGTCAGATTGCCGTATAAATGAATCTAAACACACGATTAAATAGCCAAGGCCGGCAGATCTGGCTTGAGATTTAGAGTAAGAATCTATTCTCTCTTCTATTAGAAGTCAACTGTAAGATATTTGTTTTTGAAATCAAAGCAGCCTTTAGTTGCTGTAAAATATTTAAACAGTCCAATAAACAATGATGTCGCTTTGTTAACTTCCCGTTCGAGTTGGCGGAATTGTTTACGTTTACACATAACAAGCCCTTTTACTGGAAAAAATAAAACTGATCAAACAATGATAGATTCACCAGACAATATATCGAGGGCTTAAAACTACACCTGATTTAGCTAGCATTCATGCGTACGCTCACATTCTTGAGTCTAAATGACAATTTTTTTAAAATCGTTTATCAAGTGTTAAAGTTATCTGGTTGATTTTTGTTATTAAAACTGTCGCAGTCAGTGCTGGGGTCCTGTTTCATTGGACGCATGGGTGGGTAAAACAAATTGCCCAAAATGCACATGGGCACGCAGGCCTGGATTTAAGCCCTCAATATACTACATGTGCATGTAGCCACATGCGCTGAAAACCAAGAAGACTCCCCAAGTGTTGTTCGTCTTCCCACAATTCACACACTGAAACAAAACGTCTTCTTTGGGCACAGTGAGCTGTTATAGACCATCTGAATTCACTTAGTGTGAAAATTTGGTTTGTTTGTTTGATTGGGGTTTAACGTCGTACTCACGAGTAGTTCACTTATACGACACGGCTAGTCAATTTCACACCACACCTAGCCTTATTACGGCAGAAAACCGGGAAACAAGCTCGTGAAATCCACCCCCCCGCGATTGCCGTAGCCACAATATGTGACTCGCTCATATACCTGATGGTTGACAGGCGGACTCTCTTTAGTAAGCGCACACTCTACCACTAAGTCACGGTCGCGGGCCTTGGAAACTTGAGAGATACTTTGACTACTTTTTACAATCTGTTGTGAAAACTTATCCCACCTTGACACATACATGTAAGATTCACTCCAATTCATCCGTCTTGTGGACTGTTGAATGCCTCCGACTTATATGAACTGTTGCTAATCACTAGCATGTTCATATAAAATTTTGTTTAAGAGCCGAGGGCAAAAGACACAAAAATCATTCAGTATTTGCAATACTACAGTTAAATTGAAAACTTGATTGACAAATCTTTAGACAGAGTAGCGGCCCTTCCGACATGATTGCAATCAATGAGTAGTAAGTTGGAATATAGGGAGTATATGTTGCTGTTATATGCAAACCATTTTCTTTTTTAATTTAGCGTTGGAGATCAATGTTTCTTGATTTAAAATGGAAGTAAACACAAAAGTGAATCAGAGTAGCTAAGCTGTAAAGAAAAATGAAACATTGAGTTCTGAGTGCGCTGAGGTATTGGATAATCCCGTTACAACCATTCTGGATAACTTCAGTACGTTTTTTTTTACATCACATCTACTCGGGCTTAATTTTAATGTTTTTCAACTTTTTGCTTACACTTGTCTAGCGTCAATTTAAAATATGTAAAATGTATTAGTTTTTTCATTGGTTAATTTATCATCCAAGATATGTGGGTTTTTAAATAATTATAACTATGACTTTCTCAACAAAAACAAAGATCAATGACGCTTCTGAGTGCTCTCAATTGAATTTCCTCTAATGCAATATAAAGAACAAAGTGCTGTGTAATCAGTTTAAACTAAAGTTATAGTTGGCTGGATAAAACATGAAGTTAATGGTTATTGTACTCACTTAAATAACAATTGGACATTCAGCAGCAAATAGATACAAATAGGTCCGTACCACAATACGCCCTAAAAACCCAAATAATTAATAATGAACGAACGCGTTTCCAAAATAAAATGTAATTGATGGCTGCCTTAACTAAGTTATAAGGTGATGTACTTGCTCACTATGCTCCATGGTGGGAGATATTTAACGTTGTTTAGTAAAAATGAAATTTGTGAGATCGCATTGTGTCGCTTCTAATTTCATTTTCTTGCAATTGCTGCGACCCTGCCTGTTGTAAATTTCACCAATGATTATTATATCACCCAGAAACCCACAATACAATTTCTCAAGGGTATCATGACAGTATTGACTGTGGACATATCAAAGTTAATTCATCACCAGGTACACTGTGTTTATGGACGTTAATGTTCCCCTTAAGAGTATAATTGTTTTTCAAATAAAGGCAAAAAGTCTAAGAAAGCAAACCCACACAAAAGTAAAAGTCAAATTTTATGCATTCTAATTAAAGCTATGTTTGATTTACGTCAGCCAAGTATCACACAAACTCTCGTTTGGATTTTTTTCGAAGGGACAAAATAAAATATGTTTTATTTTCGCGAATTGTTTGGCTATCGGTGTGGAATACAATTAACAATTAAAAAAATGTGTGTGTGTATATACATGTAAAAAACAAACTTTCTCGTCCTAAACTTTACACGGGGGAACTTAATTTACCCCCAAGCTACGGACCTGGTTATAGTCAACCATTTGACAGCTTTTTTGACAGAAATTGTCTAATTTGTTGCCTAGCGCGGCGGAAACTCTTGGCGGGCC
>JARFOD010071753.1:0-22030 GCA_031763545.1 Mopalia muscosa
CGTGAACGGTAAATCAAAGCATGTTCAGTTCAGGAAGCGCACTTGCTACCACTGAACCACGGCCGCGGGCCCTTGCCTTTTATGAAGTCTATTTATGTACTTAGATCACAAACAAATAAGCTTGATGTTCTCCATATCTCTGACAGAACCAAGGCAATGGAAAGCACTCTCCAACCACCTGGCTTGTAAGATGACTGCCAATCTCAAGTAGAACATGTTTATTATGTCCCTGTGATAGTTCCATGGTGTTGTCAAGTTATGTCAACACTGTGAAGCCATTTTGTCAGAATCATGACCGCACATCCATCAAATATGAAATGTTTTGCTCTCATGGAAAACTACTGTTCCTCCATTTCTTAGCAAAGACACTGACAGTATATTAATTTTGTAAGATGAAAGTTAAAGGATTCCTGGTAAAATAACATAGTGACAGAAAGCTCTGGGTATAATATAGACTTTGCTGAACCTGCACAGAAAAAAATTCAGTTTGTATTCCACAACGAAGCAAAGGTCATGAAACAGTTAGCTTAATTTATAATACCATTTAGGCTTGTAAGCTGCACAGATTTTTTTAAAGCTGTATTTTCTGCTTAAGTAAGTCTTGCTTGGCTGTTTCTGACAATGTAAAAACAGTTCATAGAAGTATGTTTCATTCTCAAATCAATGGTTTGTTTGGTTTGTTTGATTAGGGTTTATCATCATACTCATCCATTTCATTTATGTGATAGCTGGTTATCCACTTCACATGACTCTATATCTTTTAATCTTATGGAAAACCACGAGGAAACCTAAAAAAAATCACCCCAATTCGAGGGTTGACAGATGAACTCACTCCTGTGAACAGTTCATCATAGTAGGACTAGCAAGCGATCTCGCTATCCATTAAGCCACAGCTTCTCAAATGGAAAAATGTTTCAAATATTTTATCCTTTATCTGTATGGCTCACCACAGCAAAATTGAGGATTAATCAAATGCATTGAGAAATAAATGATAAATAAAATGAACTGAAATGTTATCATATCAGACACTTAATGTAGCTCAAACATCAACTTCACATAATGTCTTTCTTGCTGTACCAAAATGATGTTTGTCTGATTGGGGTTTAACACCATATTGGTACTTAAATTTATTTAACTCATACCTTTGTATTAGGTAAAGAAAACAACTTATCTTCACTGGCAACAAACAATGAAAAGACATGAGAAGAAAATCACATGATCTTATAAGAAGATATCCCAAACAGATCAGCATTGTGTTGCCCCATAGCTCTGAGACAACCTGGGCACCAGCAAGCTCCCACCCTCCTGATTTGCAATACTTTGCACAACATGGGAGTCTGTTTATCTTCCAGAGGCAATGCTGATGTCTCTGCAGGCTTTGTATTAGGTAAGTTTAATGCATTCAACTGTTTGGGCCTAAAGCGGTGGGATATAGGCTTATAATGTTGGCATGGCAAAAGGCCGCACAATTCTCTGTCAGCGACTAAAAATCTCAATGAAACCGCTCTTTGTGGGGCAGACTCTCAATGCGAGTAGACACTGTCTGCGACTTGTTTCAAGGAATCAAACATGTTTGATATCTTGCAACTCCTCACAGACTGTTGACGACTAATTTCCTCATGTGCAGCAACATGTGATAGAAAATCTGCATCCAATAAGTAACTGAGATAGAGTCACATGATTCAACTTTCAAAAACATTGACATATGTATAATAAGCTACCTTTGTCGCCTGTGCCTACAATGTTCAAAATTAAAGCTAAAATTTATATGCAATTTTCATTGAGTCATTTTTTAAAAAATCATTCCAAGTATAAATGTTAGCTGACTTTGGAAGAATTGCCAACTCAGAATCGCTCTGTCAGACTGTGTGGGCAAAAGCTGTGGCCGATGTAAAATCTCTTGCAATTAATCAGCCACAGGGAATCTCTCTGTGGTAGGCTCAGTGAAACCTTTTATTGTTGAGCAAGGAGTGTTATCACCTCCATCTTCAATTTTGTGTTGTCTGTTTGATTGGGGTTTGCAGCCATACTCAAAGGTAAGTTATATGACAACAGATTGTCTACTTTTTATTGTGCCTTACCTAGATATAGCGGGTTTTAATTTTGCGGCTCATTAATGTAATAATATTGGTTTTATTATTGTTGGAAGGACTCCTGAGATACGGACTGGTATAGCACAGTAGTGCCTGGCTCTGATTTCTGTAAAGAGTGACGAGCATATGTAGGATTCCAGGTATGTGTCATGAAAATAGGTCTGGTCTTAAACAGTAAAATCAGTGAACTCTTTTTCAGCTTGATAAGCCTATTACATCGACTCGCCCAAAAAAACAAATACTTATAAAGGTGGCCCAGCCATTCGCATATTATAGCAATAATTTAAATAAATGCTAAATAATTTCCAAGTGAGTTCTGAAAGTTTCCCTTCTATAGATAGACGATGCAAACAGTATGCGATTTCACTCTGCGACGATTCGACTTGTCCACATCTGTCACAAAAGCTTACGCTACAAATTTAAATTCTGAACAAAATAAGAACTCTGGGCTGCCAGCTTTTAGTTATAAATAAAAAAAATTGAAATGAAAAAGCAATAACTGGAAGGTTATTTAGATTGAGAACCCTGTATTAATCAGTTGACCTGTTAGCCTAGGTTGTGTATGCACGTTTGCCCAAATTTGGGGTGACTGATTAATGACAAAAGAGTTCAGAAAACCGTTGTAAACATTATTGCAATCTCAGCTTAACTGCCGTTTATATTGACAGCTAAGGGGATTATATATTGACACACCTTTGATTAAACGTGAGCTGTCAAATATACTTATCCAAATACATCACTTACGTGAGATTACGGTAAAAAAAAAAAATGATTTGCATCTTACCGTATTTGCCATGATTGCCATCAGAGTCAAACGAGCCACAGCAACTCTTTAATAAAGGGAGATAACTCCTCTGTCCTCTGCACATGTGTTTCTTTTTGCAGTAAACCAATCAACGATGAGAAAATTCGTACACTTACCGACATAGACGTCACATCCTGCAAAATTCTCAGTCTACTTCCGTGTTTCATTTTTGAGTTTGACAAACCACCGTAACAAAAATCGGTTGATTTTTTTACCCAGTAACGACAGTAAGTAAAGTTATTTAGAGATAAGAAATAGAGTAGAAACCATGGTAGACTGTTTCCATAAAACTGTCTTGGTCATCGGAATTTGAAAGTTTGATTCAGATAGCCCTTGGTCACTGGCCACACTACGTCGGCTGCTTCACTTCATTCATGTATTTCTCGACAAGAGGTTCCACATTGGATAGGCCCTAGTCCTTTTTAAAAGGTCGCCAACGTTTGATATTTATCATTTGGATATTGACAGTACTTGACGTCCTTTCCTTGGACTCAATATCTGTAACGTCTTTCTGTGGTAAACTCTTTGCACATCGTTAAAACAAAACTACAGCACGAATTTAACGATTTACGCACTTTAAATTGCAAGGCTGTGAAGTCAATGTATTTTGCAATTATTTTCTGCCCTCAATAATGCATTTTTCGTTAAATTCCACAGAGTTTGAAAGTGTTTTTGTCACAGAATCTTTACCAGTAATGTTTCGGATTTTTGACGTGCTTCAACTATCACTATGCCAAGATTCTCGGACAAAAACACTGTCAAACTGAAAAATCGATTTTGAGGATAGAAATTGATTGCTAAATACGGTACCTTTAACAGCCTAACAGTTTAAGTGAGTTAATCAGTAAATTCGGTATGTAGTTTTCTTTTAACGGTGCGCAAAGTGTTTTGCGTAAAAGGCCATTACGTAAATTGAATCAAAGGATAGGACGTTGAGGTACTGTCAATGCCCAAATGATAAAAAACAAACGACGACGGCCTATTTAATACGACTAGATAGGCCCTAGATATATCTCTTATAATCTTCATGCAGTGTAGCCTTAATAGTCCTATCCAGCCATAATTGCTTACTAAATGCCATTCCCATTGAAGGTGTTCATGTCTCTAAGTTAGTTGAATACTGGAATAATCTGCTATACCTGTAAGTTACTGTAATTATATCATGTATGAGTTGATTGACTAAAAAAAACCCATCATATATGGGCTATGGGCCTGAAATAAAGAATTATTATTATTATTATTATTATTATTATTATTATTATTATTATTATTATTATTATTATTATTATTTCTACCCAGTCACTAATACTTCAGCTCAGGTATAAATATGTTAGTTCAACCCTGGTTGAAACGTTAATACCTGGATAAAAATGTTTACACATGTATAGAACTATAAATACTCGGGAGAACATATTTCGTCCAGAGTTAAATATTTTCAGCAGGATAGACAATAGACATATACATAATCAGGAAAACCTGTTTCAACTTGACAAGGATATTAAAATATTAACATCTGACTGGAAACAGAAATGATATATATTGGACAGGTACCGGTAGTTAATCTGTATACGCCCATGTTGCAACATTTATCATTTAGTTACATCCGGGTACGAATGTCTCCACGCAGGTATCATGAGTCCGGCGAAACAGTTTCATAACATTTAATAAAAGATGTAACAAATTCACATGTTTATATATATATAGGGTTTTCAAATGTTAAAAGAACAAAACTTGTACATATTTACGTTTAATTACCTAATCATGTTATATAAATAAGTAATTATTATATTTTTGAAGCGACAGAGATGTGTTTAGTACACTAAAATGTTCAGAAAATATTAACAAAACCATCCACTTTATAACGGTTGTCTAGAAACAAAATTATGTATTTTACTCAGTTGCTAGAGCTCAATACCATTACCATTTTGTGGAATAGTCCCTAGCCATTGGTGGTCGGTAAGATTTGTATCTGTATATGAGATCAATCTAACATCACAGGAAGGTGCTTCATTCAACAGGCAAGTTACGAATTTAAGCAAATGATTTATTAGAAAATATGAAAATCATATACTCATAGTCACACATATAATTGTTTGTTTTTATTATGTTGTGATACTGTGTCTATGTCTAAAGCCGTAGTTGTTAATTCACTGAGATATGCAAAGACCATTTCTGCTTACTTTGGTCCCCTACAAATATATTTTTAATGGAGAAAAATACAATTTTGCTTGACCTGGATTCGAACTCCGGTCCCTGGCTAACAATATAAATATATCTTGAATAAATAAAGAGAGGAAAAAATTGCTTGCCTCCACCGGGATTCGAAACCGGGACCTTGGGTTACAATAAAAATATATTTATATAGTTAAGAAGCCTATATACAGATTGAATAATTTGTTACTTATAAAAATAAATAAACCTAACCGTAATTTAATTTAATTCAATGAGATATATAAATAATTTTTGTGTCTTTTAGAAAGTGAAGATTAACAGTGTTTTCGTTATTTTGGGATAACGCTTTCTTGGTTAGAACATATACCTGTTCAGAAAATTGTGTAGGTTGAAACCCGTCCGGGAATCGAACTCACGACCCTCATGCAGAGTCAGGCACCGATATATAGGTTCCATGATACCCAGAACAGATATGCATGCCATGGCGGTGATTATGTCTAAGCTGTATACACAGAAACTGATGGTTCTCTCAGTTTTTAGAAAAGGCGATGGTTTTATATATGGAACTATAACGACAAAAAGAGCTATTGGAAAAAGGGATACATACTAGGTAGCTTTGGTTGATATAGAATAAGGCGTCAAATACAAAATTCTAAAGGTTACATCATGTTCTTGCAGTATCGTCAGCTGAAGAACGGGAACATTTTTATTATTTATTTTTTTGTTAGTAGCGAACTTACCATGGTACCATGCATGCAGGCTAAATCTTGGGGTAGGTCAATTAGAATATTTACACAAATCTTTATACATGTTTTGTTTTAAATCATTCTGTGTATGAAATTTTGCATTACTTTATAACTGTTTCAAAAAACTTATTTAGTCAGACAAAATAAATTAATAACCATCATTCTATTCCCGGTATATTATCTCTATTATTAGCTCTAAATAGAATCGCTTTATTTTCTAAGCTTTTTTCACTAAAATGTTTATTTAGAAAATAAAAAACTGTAAAATCATTTACATAAAGCACATGACTACTCAGCTATGTATCGTCAAATATTGCATATGCTTAATTGAATATACCCAGATTGTAAAAGCCAGTGATCATTATAAACTTTAAGAAAGACCACTGGCTGCATTGGCTGTTAATCTCACGTGTTTTGACTGATATTTTTGTCAACATCAACATAAAAAGCTATATAGTCTGGCTATTTGACCATATTGCGGTTATAAGACTTCAAATTAAAGCACATTTAAACGCGGTGTATATGGATGAGAGTAATTGTTTACGGACAAAATTCAACACCTGAGTATACGGATATGATACACGTTGTGTCCTTACCTCAAATATGTAAACAGAAAGTTGTAGGCGTATATCTGTATCTCCCGTTGATGTGCACTGTTGCCACTTGAAATGTACACATATAGCTTATGTTTTGGCAAAATTTAATACAAAGTGTTTATTTACGGCAGAATGCATGGGATAGGCTAAATAAAAATATCGTTGAAAGATAGGTATAAAAAAGACAATAAAATAAAATAAAAACGAAACGTGTATTAATGTGACCATGCAGAAGGGATATACAAGGAACCAGCAAATTAAAACTTGAATGTTTAAGAAGTGTTATTGTTTGACCATCGGAATGGGGGAAATAACTACAGTTCCGTTTTACTCAGAAACTCACAATACAGTTCCTCTTTAGTCTTATTTGGGGTGCGGTGTATTCCGATTAAACAACCAATCAAATATCGCATTACATAAAAAAAAATCTAAAAAGAAAAAACAGGCTGGTTACAAAGAGGATACCCAGTTGACTGTTGTGTTCAGCCATAGCAGGGACATGAATAAATATTCCAGTTATTCGTTTATAGATCCTTTTTTAAAAATAACAATAAAAAACAACGAACACGAAAACAGTACAACATGTATCGGTCCTTCCCCAATACAGGAAACCAAACAGGATTGTAACGTCGAGAGATATAACTTACTTACTGGAATAAGGCACTGCCGTTCAACTTTGAATTATTGGTAGAAGTAATATACTAGAGAGAGAGAGATATACGGTACAACTATATTCGTATATTCCAAATAACCTGCTGCATGCCACTGGCCCAGTTGTTTACTATTATTATACCCTATATAGGAATACCAACACTTAAATTCATATACAGCCTGTTATCACCCTATTAACAAACGAACGACAGAAACCGTAAAATATGATAATAAATCCGTTGAACAGTTTATAAGAGAATTCCTATAAGTTTACTGCTGTTCGCCACTCAAACTGCAGCTGTTTAGTAGTTCATTATATTGCAGACATAAAAACAAATAATAATCGTTTTATAGCAGACAGATTATCCGTAGATATAATATGCTATTACATGTATATTATTTGGCGTCTGCATGTACTACAATTTCCACAACATATAAAGAGACATTCTCATGAATTAGCAGAGATGGTTTATTGTGTAGATTTTTAATGAAGGGAAAGAAAATATGTAATAGTCCGCCACATCATGCTGCTATGCACTGATTCCGTGACATAAGAGAATACACACTTTTTCTTACAATTGCATCGAATAACATTATGTTATGTGCGACATATTTATTGCTGGCACTGCAACTATATGTCTATTATTCATTGGACATAATTATAAACATCTTCAGACATTTTTTTTTTTTCAGTTTTTTTTTGTAAATGAGTTCCATATAGAGCAACAATATATGTTAGAACAATATGCTTAAACAATATCTATTGTAGAAAAATGTCCTTCTTCAAAAGACATGAGCACGCATACATAACTTTCCATATCGAATCAACGTTTCCCCACTCAACTTTACAGGGAGAGCTCTAAAAATGTGTATCGTTCGGGTTGTAAACCGTGCACACTATTTAAAAAAAAAGTTTATTTTTTATAAATGTACAAGATGTCCATATATTTCCTCATGTTTATGTACAACATTTTTTAACAAATGTACAAGATATCCCTGTGTCCATATATTTATGCACACTTTTTTTTCTTCTTTTTTTTTTTTTTACAAATGTACCAGATATCGTTGGTGACAGAAAAAGTGGAACATCTAAATGATGTTGCATAGATCTTGTCGAAGGACACATATATACAAAAATCATCGGTATATATGTCTGCACTGGAAGTAAATTACAGGAACATAATCATGCAGTCTAGATAAGACCCTATTTTATTTTTTCTAATATTTAAAAAAAAAACTTTCATGATAATTCATATAATTGCTTTGTTATAAAATTCCTGAATGTTTAAAATTTTACAATGTGACGCATTTAGTTAAATTGCGCTTTAAGTTAATTCTCTTGATAGTGGATACATATGACAGCGTGTAGGGGACAAATCACACTTTATTTGTTTGCTTGTGCTAACTTACGCTATAATCGTATGATAGTATTATAAAACGTCACATGAATTGGGGGGAAAAGCACAAAAGGCAAGTGAGTCTGAGCAGATAGACTGTGAACATCAATTACACTCTTAGAAAAATTTGGCTATAATGTATTACTTTCTTCTGTAATGGCTCCGGTAGAATCCTTTACGGTTCTGTGCGAAACCCTCACAGCAACGGTTCCAAGTATTAGAATTTCCACTGACCAGCTTAACGTAATAGAGTAAGGTGACTACTCCAAAGAAAGACGAATTACTCCTGATGATGGTTTGATAAATATTGAGTCAATATGGATTTTTCGTCTTTCTTTGGAGAAGTCACCTTACTCTATTAAACTGTTCCAAGTATTTCTGACTTTTATTATATCAAAGAACCGTTTGTCGTAATGGTTCCTCTTTCCTAATGAACTGTTTTTGCCATTATGGTTTCATATAGATGGTTCCATCTTTTCTAAAGAACCCTCAAAGAACCATTATTTCAAAGAATGTATGTAACATAGTCTTGTGAGATTGATGATAGCTTTCATGATCCTGTAATAGACAATCCAGTGTAGTGGACTGTTCGTGCCATATTGTTTCGGTCATTTGACAAAATCTGTTTTTGTGGCGATTATAATGTCTGGGAGACACCACATAACAAAAACGACCACGCTAAACTTACCTTCCAACAAAATATATTTAATCTTGACATCACAATAAAGATAACGTCGATATACATGACGTCATTACGTTGTATATTCAAAGCCAGGTTCTTCCCAATAAATCCGTGTGGCTGGCCCAGCCATGAAAATAAAACGGATATGACTTTTAAATCAGACTGAGAAATATTAAAACACTGGGGACGTTCCCGTTTTTTGTATGGGGGAGGGTATAAGTTCCGGGCCTAGCTCAAAAACCCTGCTCAATGTAATGTCACTTGTATGTGGCGACTGTGTTACAGAGTTCGAACAGATTGATAATTCTCGAATAAAATTTTAATTCTTTTGGTTGAGTTCTATTGCATTACGGATGGTAGGTACAAGTATTACCCTAAATAAAAAAATAAAAAATTATAACATTACGCGGGTAAACCCTTGATCCAATAACCATCTGTATGGAATCATATCGACAAAAAACGCTTTTCAGCTGTGTTAGGATTTTTCCTCATTCACTTGCAGAAAAAACCAATGAGAAAGAGTGATTTAAAGACGCGAATAGACAGCTTCTTACTTCTATGCAAAAACAATATACATGTTGGCTTCTTTCCAACTCACATTATCCGACCATACATTATCGCTTCCACGTTATTCCCTTCACATAGTTTCGGCAATTGTTCTCTTCGTTTTACTATGGGCTTGGAGATACATCTCCAAGAGTTATCAGACCTTGAGTATGGAGTATTGACTCACTGGATGCCCGTCAGAAATAAGTATTTAGTAGAACATAGTTTAATCAACTCAGACCTTATTTAAAGAAATATTACGAAGACAAGTGATTGAGTAACTGATACCTGAAAATAAATCCGGGAAAACGGGAGTCTATGTAGATTACCGTTTCTAAAAATAATGAAGACCAACACTGTGAGACTGTTTGCAGGTTCTTATTTACAGTATAGAGTTTACCTTTTTGCTATAAAGCTTAAACCAATATCTAAACTTCTGAAATATTGAGTAAACCAACTTAAATGTAGGACACAGCACTAATCTAACAGATTTTATGGGCCAACTTGAATGCCTATTATAAATAGTATGAATGTGGCGATGTAAATGGTAACGCACAAACTTCAAATAGCACTAAATTACAGTTCAGTTTCATATATCATTGAGATACTCTAGAAAGCTACCAATTGAAGGTAAGTCCAAATCCGCGTTAGAGGACATGTCAGTTTCCTCAACTATTTTCATGTGAAATGCAGGATCGAAACACGAAGGAGTTACCTCCCCTGAGTCACAGCATCCACTGACCACTGCACACGAATGGGAGTCCGTAACTGTACACCCTATTACACCGTTTTGTTGTATGGGATGTTCTGGTGCGTCCTCCTGAAACCAAGCACCCTGTGACGTTTTTCTATTTTCCAAAATATCCGTTGAGGTTTGAGCACTTTCTTCTAAACAGGATGGAAACTGATTTTCCTGCCTCTTGTGTTTTGAAGCGAAGACTTTGTGTCTTGATTTATGGCGTTTCGAGGTCTGTGCCCGGTATAGGGGTGTTGTATTTGGACAATACGCTCTGTTTTGTTTGGGGCAGTTTCCTTGGTTATTTCTTCCATGGTTACGCACCTGATAAGTCTGATCCTGAACCAATGTATACCCACCAGAAGGATGGTGTGTAAAGACATTTCTAACCCTAACCGTTCTATCCTGGACCATACATGGTTGGTGGGGCGAAGGAGGGGGCGAAGGAGGCATGCAATATGAAAATATTGACGCTGAAGACGGGCTATACTGGAGATCTGGAACGCATGAGTTTTCAGAGCAGCGTAGGCCATAGCCGTCCATTATTTGGTCCGAGCAAGGTATAGATGCCAACTGTTGTGCAGCTAAACTTTGCCGGTATTGGAAATTGTTATAACTTTCAGAAGGATGGTTGTTCAGCAACGGCATGGATGGCTGGAAACATTCGGCTGATTGAGGGAAACTGTGACAAGGAATGTTGTGCCCATAAGTAAAATCTGGGCCCTGTTGTGACCCGTTTATGTAACCAGTAGCCCGATTAATGTTTCCATAATTGACGGTTTTGCTTGTCCTGTTTTGTCCAAACTGACGTTTCTTAAAGTCTTGAAAATGTATCTGTTTTTCTCTCAACGAAAGTTTATGTGCCACATGTGTAGAGGGAAGCACAGGGGAATGTCGATCTGACATCGCATGCCAGCTTGATGGACATGCTCCTTGTAGGGACATCAACCCATCCGAACTGGGTATGCTGGGACAGAGTGGTTGCATTACTCGCTGTCCAGTCGTGATCTTTGAGGACAACTGTTGGTCAATTACTTCAAACATGGAATCTGACGATGCGGGATTGTCAAGGTGGTAATTATTTTGTTTCAGAAAGAACAGTTCGTGGATGGAATATCTCTGACGAAGTATTATCTCTTGTTGGATATAACCACTGTCTTCCTCTCTGAAAGTAGAGAGAACGTAGTCAGCTAAGGCTTATCTTTCTTGTGTTCTGCTGAGTTATTGCTATGCAATGCATGTTTGCGATTTAATAGTCAATATTCATTTCCAGCCAGAGTTTAGTTTACTGATTAAGGGCAAGAAATATTTTGTATAAAAGAAATAATAAAAATAATACACCCTATAGCGTATCACATATATGCAGTACCTGACAGGTGAGTGTGAAAACACAATGGAATATTTCTTGGAGTTTTTAGTGACTACTTTCCCTCTACTGTGTAGCCAAACCCAGGAACCATCCTTACTCTTTAAGCGGAAGTACATCGTTTGAATATCACTAGATTCCGTTACTGAAACACAGAAAAACAGTGTTTAAATGAATATGGACCATACTAACAATATTTATTTTCCACTGTCTGTTAAATCTGTCGGCTATCATGTCGCTGTACACGTTTGCTATACAAACGCTTTTTGATCGCCATTTTACTGCGCCAAGTTATAGGGTCAGGAAGTTGGAAAAGGGAAAGTCCATATATCTGTTACCATGGGAACCCAATCCCCTTACGCTATACAAAAATGCATCAAAAAGTGGTATCCAAATTTATTTCCGTGTTTTTGGATACTTCCTTAGCAGATGGCATGTTGATAACCTTAGTTCTGGTTACCATTGTAACCGTATGTTCATTCATGGTCTAAATTTGTTTGACTTCCTAAAACTCTTGTTATAATGTTCGGGATGACGCTTGTCGATACAAACGAACCACAAGGCTCGCCAAAAGTGGCTCCTCGATTCAATATGTTTTGAGACAAAAAAAATATTCCCTTACAAATCGGGGGTAATTTGGTGATCACTATATAAATATGGAAGGCTAAAGTGTAAATAAACATTCGAGGAGCAGTTCTTATGGAGTTTTTGTTTCCATTAAAATATAGTAGGCATACTTGCTCCACTCGTTAAGAAAATTTTCATGGACTGTAATATCAATGCTGGGACTTAACATGTTTGGTCCCAGATCAACGCTAGCTAGAAAACGAGCTTTGCTGTAAGCCTTCCCGAGATGTCTATTACTCGGTGGGCAATATCGACAGACATTCCAGTGAAGCTGTACTTCGCCTTCTCCTGAAAAGACTTCGACATTTGTCATATGAGTGAAACCTGCTTTTAACATGGCATGAAACACGAACAAAATCAGCTAACTCACAAACATTTATATTACATTAACATTTATAAGCCTTGTGAACAAGGTTGTTGATATTGAATTGGCTTTGGGCTTTGGTCTTTCTTTTTTGTTTCATTTTAAACTTACATGCTTTATGACAGATACAGCATGTAGTGACATCCTCCACGTGAATGTTCTCATAAAATGATTGTCCATCGAGATCATCAGTGACGTAACCAATAACGTCAGCAGCTCTGAAACAATAAATAATAAATAAATAAGTAATGATGACTCAAAATGATTTTCAATAAAATCTGGCTTTATTGAAAGGATCAGTGTAAAGCCTTGAAGGGCAAGTCTTTGATGGACTACCCATCGAAGACTTTAGGCCCAAGACCATTCCTATATTCTTCATTTGGTCAAAGCATTCTGAAAGAAGGTTGTATGCACCTACTTTTTATCTAACTGTTTGAAGGTGAGGTCCATATCATGTTTCGTCCAGAAGACATTTTGTTTGACGTCACAGTCAGAATCCTGTCCACTGATCATAAATGGCCGACAGAATAGGTAGGCGAGAACGTTAGAAGATTTGGTAGTCTTCGGTAAACCAGACACTTGACGTATACGCCCGGAACAATGGATTTTCTGAATAATAATTTTAAAACAAACATATATTATTGTTCTGGTTTATTTAAGGCATGTTAAAAAGTTTCCTACTGTTTATTTGATGTACATAGGCTTCCTGAAATTTCTATTTCAGTTGGCGTCGATGGGGTGCATAAAGGTTATATAACCGCTTATACCGATATTACGTCATGATTTATTATTTTTATTGAGTTCATTTTTTATACTTTATATCAAGGAAGACCTTAAAAAATGTTAATGTTTTATCTTTGCCGTAGAATAGCTGCTGGAAGATTAATGGCCATGGCAACCGCAGGGCCAATAACTATATGGGATGTCTTTTTAACTAGAAAAGATATGAGCATACACAGTTGAATTGTTGGGTGGAAATTGAAGATGATGGTTGATTTGTAAACTGAGGGAAATTGTAGAAATTTTGACTGACTTACTAAATAGCTGGCTGAAGTCCCGCTGAACGATCTCATTCTACAAAGGAATGAAATGTTTTCTGGTCTAGTCTGACTGCTTCCACAAACGGAATCCTGCTAAAAAGTTATTGTAACATTCAATATAATGCAACATAACAAAATGGTAAAAGATTTATGCACTGTAATGCTGAAGTAGTCAAAATGCAACACAGTTGATGTATGTGTACTGTTCTGAATCACAATTTCTTTTGATATGCGACAGAATCTACTGTTATATCATAACTGAATCTGCATCAGTTTTTCTGTGTATTTTTAAACATGCATGAATGTGGTCTAGACAGTGACTATTGTTACAAAAATTCCAACTTATGGGAAAACGTTCGTAACTAAGGAGAGAATTTCATATAAAACAAACACTGTGTATTTTTGTAAAGCTTTGACGTGTCCCACTGCAGTCAATTTCATTATATCGAGAATGTTATTAAATCTGCGGTATTATCTTGTCCTTTTGATTGAGATCTAGCATAATTCTGCGGAAAGCGACATGTCAGACATATTGGATCTCATCAAACAGAAGACGATTTTACCAAAGTGACGCTCTTCTTGTCCTAATGACTGAGATCTAGCATAATTGTGCGGTAAGCAACATGTCAGACATATTGTATCTCATCGAACAGAAGACGATTTTCCCAACGTGACGTTCTTGTCCTAATGACTGATATCTAGCATAATTGTGCGGTAAGCAACATGTCAAACATATTGGATCTCATCGAACAGAAGACGATTTTACCAACGTGACGCTCTTGTCCTAATGACTGAGATCTAGCTTAATTTTGCGGTAAACAACATGTCAAACATATTGAATCTCATAGAACAGAAAACGATTTTACCAACGTGACGCTTAACAAATTTAATTTTAATTTTAAAAAAGACTGTAAATACTTATCAGATTTAGCTTACAATATTATTATGATACCAATTTAAATCATTTAAGTTTTGACCTTTTTACCAACGGCATCCGACCATTTAAGCAAATCTTGTAAACATGAGCTGTGAGAAAAGGTTCTTTTGATCATACCGGAAACGAACTGTGATGATTTGTGCTGGGTATGGTCTTTTCAAGAACATCTCTGACGTCAAAGTGGTCATCTGGGTGGATAACGCTATACAGACATCTGTGCATTAGGTCCACCTGTATCATGTAGACAATCAGAGAACATGTGAGAAAAAAACCTGGATGATTCCGAGCAATCGCTATATAGCATCGCTATTTACCAATAATGGCCATAAATCGACGCCATTGAGTTCAAAATAGAAATCTGTAATAATCGTAAGAACGATCAAATGTATGTTACAGCTCTGTTCGTTGATGAAACTCAAGTTGTATAAGCCAGAACATATATCTTTGTCATTATTGTAAAACCATATAGCCGTGAGCACTAAAGCCATTTAGACATTATTATATATAAACGGGATCGTATTAACTGGCTTTCTGATATTTTATTGAAATGATGTACAGCCCATATCTGTAACTGGATCAAATTTCAAGGCGCAAATAGTTTGGATTATAATACCGATATTCTGAAGTCCTTTCCATAAATTGATCTTAGTCCAAGTTTACATCAATATTAATGTGAGTCAGTACTGAAGATATTGTGCCGACATAGTAATTAAGACCGCCTTAGACTGAGATCGCTTGGTGGAACAATAATCTTTATATATGTCAAAATAGTTTCTTTGGATTTGTATTTGTCAAAGCAAAATCTTCCCACGATATATGGGGGCCCTTTTTTGTAACAACAGTGCAGTATATGCTGAATATGACGGATATCTGGATCTGTATGTTTTGGACAACATTTACAATTTTGAGTTTACGTCATCGTTAAAGCATCGAGTATGGCAATATGGTTGTTTATAAACTTGTGAAAAACTACAAAACATACCTGATTGAAACCTAGATATTGCAGAACGCTATCTGAAGCGAATAGGATGGTACCATCAGCCATTACCATCAACAAAAATCCATCTAAAGCCTACAATGCACGAGAGACATCGTTGATGAACAAAGGATTATATAGACATTTTCGGTGCCAGCTAATTCGCTTTAAGGAAATTCTAACCAAGGTCAGCCTACACATGTCTTTTAGAAGTATACTCAGTCCCACAAAATATCACGTCTGCTTCGTTTTCAAAGACAGTTATAGATAGTTTAACGAAGTGAAACTTATGGGCTGTTTTCTTTATTCCACTCCTATAACGTTGTAGGTTACCAACTTGTTTGAAAGTTTTAAAACAGAAAAATATTCGAAACGGAAAATTATTTCAGAATATTTTGCATGACGGTGTGTGCACTTCAGTTGTGATAATTTTGCTCGTCTCATAAAGCATTTTCGCTCAATAAATATATTTTTATTCCGACATTACTTTTTATTTGTTAACGACATGTTGGGCCTTTAAATCGTTACAGTAAAAATCTAGTTTTTGTAAACCGTGTCAATTAAGCCTCGATGTTTGCTTGATTTTCACGGGTTTACCTCACATCAGACTTCAACAAACGTTTGCTAAACTGCTAAATGTTAAAATCCCCTCTTTGAACCTTGTTACAAAACAGTCTAACTTATTTGGGGTGTTGCAATGCCGAGAATAAATATGCACAATTTGTTTGCGAACTTCGATTACTAGTTTAATTGCGACAGTAATAATTTGATGAAAAACCAAGTTTTGGTAGAGATGTATCACTTTAAGCTTTGGTCATATATTACCATGACTTTAACTTCTACAGATCATCTGACTTCCTTAATCGGCTAAAACTCTTATCAGACATCAGACATTTGATCTACCTTCAAACTGAATTTGGTCTTTTTAACCAAAACTGATTTAAAAGAGAATTCAACGGAAAATCTTGTTTCATGTGGTCATTAAAACGTTTGGACTTGGGTTAAATCTTGTTTTGGTAAGGTGCTAAGTGTTATGATACCAGGTTCGAAAACCTTTAACAAAAAAGTCAAACTAGTTTGGTTAAAAGGTGTGGCACTTAAGAGAATAAATACACACAATGAAGTTGAAAGGCGGCTGCAATGAGAATGGATTACCTTAAGGTGCTTATATTTCATTTAAACTCATTAAAGCCGGCGAACATGTCGAGTATAAAATCATCTATCACATGCACTGACAAAGGTGTGTTGTCTTAGGCGAGGACACGGCAAACAAAACGCCATTTACAAACTTTAAACAAGATGATTAAGACCCGCTTATTCACGCCTCGCGTAAACTCATCTGTCACTGTCGGCTGGATTGATCAGTACTATAAACAGACTGTGTCTAAACTGTGTTTAAGTATTTATAATAAACACATCTCTTAAGTAAACTATTTTACCTGTAATGCATTATCTCCCCTGAAGAGTTCTTGAACTTGTCCAGAGCATTCATCAGTATCTGTGGTATTGCCCTTATCTTCAGCAACAGCCTCGTCTTCGGTGATGGGCTGTCGGCTTTCCGAAACACCTGTTGCTGTTCAAATACGAATTAGTTAAAACAATGTTTGAGTGTTGGAAATATAGTTTATGAAATGTTATTATTTTAAATGTCACAAACTTCACTGGACATAAATTTAAGGTCTCTACGCCAATTGATATATGAAATATTAAATTGATGGGTGAAATCATGTTAAAACCAATCAAATAAGGCCATTAATGCCAAAGATATTTAAAATAACAAAATCATAATTCCGGGTATTGCAAAGATACGGAAATATACTCGCTTAATAAAGAAATGGGTATCCTTCAAAGCTTGAGACATATTAAATTTGTATGTTCTGATTGGCGATTCCAAAATTAAAGTCTTGCACGCCAAACACAAAAATATAAAGCCCGTAAAAAAGTATTAGATAAAAATAAATGTTTTCACTAATAATATAGTTGGGGAAATATCATAATAAAAAACACGTACAACTAAAGCATTTTACCTGACTGATAATTTAGCTACTCGCCTTTTTTGAATTTTAAGTTGAAATGGACTTGCTCGGAAATAAATGGATTGCGCGTTATTCCTTAAAATCTTCAAAGCGCTGTTTCCAAAACCTCCCTATCATACTCACCAACCACTCAAAGATCGATAGACTTGAGACGGAGATTTTGGGGAGAGTGGGTGGGAAATATATTATTTTTTATGAATATATTGGTCAGTTCACCTAACACGCAAAGCGTTCAAATAAATTGTAGGTGTATGTCGGCGCTACTGAAAGCTATTTCACTAATATGACGGCATTATTGGTGACAGGTTTCAAGAGACACATGAATAACAAGGACACCCATCATGTGACAACTCTATATGCCTGTTATCAAGCACTGCTGAAAGCACACTGTACGTAACACGTGCACCATTATGGAGGCGAGCATCAGTTTTCTAAAGCCAATGATGGAGCTATGGTCGATAAATATTTTCCGAATTTCCGAATTTCCTAAATATATATAAACAAGCCTACCTTTAAAGAAAACTTTGGTTCTGAAGAACGAGATGACTAGTCTGAATACGGTTTGACTGTCCAGTTTCCGGTGAAGGATTGACCGGTTGACAGGTAAAAGTGATTCCAGTGACTTAATCTCCGATCTTAGTTTATCTCGATAACGCTTGGATTTGAAACTCGAGCAAAACCTGAACAAACAAAATAATAAAAATAAGATGAAAAAAGCAATTCCCAAACATTTTACACAGGAGCAGAAATAGTCAGAGAAAATCCGACCTGAATGTTTTCTAGTGCATGGTTTGGAATTTCAACAGGTGAGTTTAATAAGTAAGTGATGGTCGTCGGCAGCAACTGTCCGATTTAATTTTGACAAGACGAATAAAGTTTTTCTTGTATGTGCTATTTTAATCCCGATTGAAAAACATCAATGGTGTCCCAGTTTGTGATTATTAGGTGGTCTGTTTTTATACATGCGTAAATAGTACACATTGTGTAAACGTCGTTGGAACTATAGCGAGTTACAATTGATAGCTTTGGATTCATTAGATTGACTATTGTTTCACGCCAAAATCAAAGGCATTTAACTTATTTCAAGTGCGGTCGAGGTTTGGTTAAGTTTTCTCACACCTATATGGTTGACAGACGGTATGCAATAATGAGCACCTCTGACCAACGGCAGTTTGTTTGAAGAGATCAATGCTTTCTTTCCAACAGTATTAAAACATCCATCATTTTATGGTTATGCAGGTGTCAACTTGTTTTAGAATACATCGCCGTTATATCAGTGAAATACCCTTTAGCACGGCGTTAAACACCAATAAATTAATCACCCTTTTCACAAAGGATTTCCACAAGATAAGTGCTAAAATATTAATTTCGGATCAGTGGGTTGACACTCTAGTTAAGATTTCCATTTTCCACTTCTGAACGTACGATGTGCACTTATCAAGTAGCCGCTGTATACAAATCCATTCGTGGTAGAGAAATAAAGTAAGGATTTTTTATATAGCCGATGATGAGTGGGTGTAGGTATGATTATGACATAACAAATTTTTAAAAACTTATTATTCTCAAGTGCATATAGATATTAATTAGCAGCTATCGAATATCTGTTTGATGTTACATTTTTTCATCGAAACGTTAGCGTTCGGTTTATTAAAAATCAGTGTATATATAAATCGCGGTCTTGTACACAATATATTTTTTTCACCAAAATTACAACCAATGTTAAGAAAACATATTGTTAGCATCGCTACAGCTTTGATCTCCCTCCCTTACCACCAGCCTCTTTTGTGTTATATTGTCCGTTTGTCCAGGCGTATGCTGTTTTCCATCTCCTCAATACGTTTCATAAGATATTTAGAAAATTCCACGGTGGTGTAAAACTCTGTGAGAAATCTTATCTGAAATGCGCGCGTTATCTATGACACTTTATTTGTCTGATAAAATATAAAGTGCCACCCAAAATTTAAACGAAGAAAGACACCAACAGCCGAGTTCATAATTTTACTTGTAAGTAGGGAACGGCAAAATTGCCTGCTGTCATGCAGTGGGGATCAAACATGAGATTGTTGATCATGGCCAGCCCAATAGAATCCCACGACAGTTAAACCCGAATTTTCACATAAGTTAGACTGCTTTCTCTGCATTACATTGACACGGGAAGATATTTACGTACCATTATTTTGATCTATATATTACCAACAACTGTAGGGGTTTTTTTTTTTTTTTTTTTTTTTTTTTTTTTTTTGTATAATTCTGAAATTCTGGCTCTGGTATATTTATATTTTTTAATGTAGAGAAAGCAAAATGTACATGCCCGAACCGAGAAAACTCAGATGCAAAGTTCCACATGTATCTCTGATCGTTTATCATATCGTTTACCCTAAATAGCCCCTAGCGGGAAGTAATTTTTTTTTGTTTTTTTTTTTTTGCAATTGCTGTTATTGACAACCTGCTGTTGCCTTGCTATTTGTATATATATGTGAGTCTTATGCTAACTTTATTCAATGCCCCTTTTATCGATTATCGATATTAAAAAAAACAAAATTATATGGTTCAACATATGTTATCGTTCAGTTAGGTTATATAAGGGTGTGCTTTCTTTGCCGGGCTTTTTAATATTATTTTTTTTTCTTCTTATTTAGAACTAGGGTAAGTTTTAATCGAGTATGTGAGAATTAAATCGGTACAAAGGTATATGTGTTGAGAAACAAATAGTCTTGCCTTGAATCAGAGCAAATTGTTTTACCTGTACAGACATGTACTTTCTGGGTTCTTTATTAACACATTTAAAGAAAAAACATAATGCATTATATTGAATAAAGCTATACATTGTACTTGCCATATTTTCTAGAAGATATTCTATTTCATATTTGTTCAGAAAGACATTACACAGCCATTTTTTATTTGCAATTTTTTAAATATAGGTAAAGATGTTATCTTTCTGAATTTTTTTTTTTTTATTGTTTCTTAAATAAATGGAACCCATCAATAACCAAACATTATAGTACAGCCTCAAAAGAACAAGACCCTCGTATCCTAACATCGTGGGTCTTGTACCATACCAGCAAAATGCGTTACTTAAGAATGACTGCCATTTATGACCCTGATATCGTTTGGCTGGATTTCGAGAAAATATCTCGGAAATTAATCAAATCCCAAATCTGTTAAATAACAGACATATTAATTTGACTTTCGTTAAAGTTTTTTAAAATTAAAATATTATATTGGTGGATTTTAAACGGTGGAGAACATTTTTCAGATGAACAAGTTTACATTTAATTAATTGATTTGTAATTAAATATTAGGGCTTTTGGTTTCGATAAAAAGTTTGAAATGTTTTGAAAATAAATTATCAGAATACCAGCTAAACGAAATCAGGGCCACATTGACGGCCATGTGTATTTGTAACAAAATCAGATAGATCAAACTTAGAACCATAATATTCACACAAATCACTGAGCATAAGTTTGAAATATGGCACTTAACCAACTGGACGTGATATAGTTCACCTATATTCCTCACAATATGCGAGTATTTTGTAAAGAGTCGAAGTTAACACGAGAAAGTTCGGGTTCACGCTATATAGAAGTTTGAAGAAAGACGGACAGAGTACATGTTGCGCGAGGTAATACATGAACCATGCCTGTGCAGATAGTATCAACACAAAACAAAGCTCAAGTTATAGCAGCCTAAATGTATCATTACAGATCAGCGCCATAGCATCAAGTGTAACTTTGGTGAACATCAATTTGCATTGTTTACAAACAACATAAGTTTTGAAAAACCAATCGAAAGAAAGACAAATAAAAACGTCATAAACAACGTTACTATAGAAAATTGAAAGATACGAAATAAAAATAAGACATAAACAGCAATGGAAGAATCAACATTTTAGCTAGAATTATATATATTTTATAAAATGATTATTACTATTATAAATGGAACCTTCAGCCGGTTGACGATACCCTCATAGAATTCACTACGTGAAGGGCAATAAAGTTAACTTCTTTTATAAAATTCAGCATAAATCGCTTGAGGGAATATCAAGATATTTCAAAACTGTGTTATTAACGATAATTCAATGTCATTGTGCAATTTATCGTTTGTGGTGAACATGTATTTCGCCTCATAATGAATAATTTGAACCAAGTTTGATTTTTTATTCAATACTAGTAAGCTCCAAACCTAACAAAAATACATTATAAACTTTTATAAATACATTAAGAAAATGATTATAATCAGATAAAGAATTAGATAAATAGT
>JARFOD010071764.1:0-22019 GCA_031763545.1 Mopalia muscosa
AAAAACCTTGTCCGGGCCAAAACCAACAACTTGCAGCGGGCGTATCTTGCACCCCTTGAGTGGTGCCCTATTTTTATATTTAAGAATGGTCTAGTAATAAACAAGCAAAGCAAATAGCAGATATTAAAAAGAAACTAAAGTAAAAAAAAAAGAATAGAAGAGAACTTTTACAAGAAAAACTCATAATAATAAACCAGTCTTGGGGAAGTTTGAATTTAAGAAAAGAAAATAATTTGAATTTTCTCTTATCCTATTAAATCTGTTGAATTACACACCCTTGTCTTAGTATGCTGCAAGACCTTTTGTGAGGTAAATAACATTAATTGAGATCTTCATCAACCTACAGATAGCTTAATGAAACAATCTGATAAATTGAATATGTTTCTTTTAGATGGGTCATTGGCAGTATTTCTTCGCATATGATATAGTGGTACAGTTCACTCCAGTATCCTAGGAATCAGCCAGCCCCAATATTAATGAAGTTTATACCTTAAGTGAGGCCTTAAACATCGTTCAAATAACGTTATGAAAACAAAAATCGATAAGTTGAAGAGGTGTTCTTTATAAATGGGCCACTGCCAGTGTGATGTTATCCCATGATATATATTGGGTACAGTCTGCTTCAGGGTCTTAATTTAAAACCAGACCAGATGTGATTTAATTAACCTTTAATAAGTAAGTTCTTAATCACCATACAAATAACTTAATGCAAAACATCCATAATGTTGAACATCTGTTCCTGAAAGGTGGGTGGGTCACTATGCCTATGCTCTAATCCTATGATATATTGGAACAGTTCACTATGGGGTCTCAAAGAGCCAGACAAACATCCTGCTCTTGACCGAAAACCAGCTCATTGAACCCAGAGATCGAAGAGGAAATGCTTGATTAATTCCTTATCTACTCTACTCACTTTATCAACTGTGCCCTGAAGCCAGCAGCAGTAGGTTTAAGAAACAGAATCAAAGAGATTTAGCTATGGAGCCTGATATATCTTAAAGAGCGTACCAATTAACAGATAAGTTTTATCTGGTCTGGGAATAGATTTATTAACTAAAACACTAAGCTTTACAGAGGTTACCTTGGTACATTATATATCAGTACTCTGGTCACATCAGTCACATGACAGAAACAATGGGGCCTAAGTGACTTCATGTATATCAGTACCCTGGTCACATCATTTAACATGACAGAAACAATGGGGCCTAAGTGACTTCATGTATATCAGTACCCTGGTCACATCAGTTAACATGACAGAAACAATGGAGCCTAAGTGACTTCATGTAATGGAAACCTCTGGCTTACTTTAGTATCTATTAAACAATGATGTTGTCTTTGGCTAATCAATAGAGAAATCATTTCATGTATTCACTAATGGCTGACTTAATAGCATTATGGCCAAAATGCCAAAAAGAAATAATATATTGTATGTACATCATCACATATAGGTTTTATTATTCTAAAACTATTTGAATCAGAGTTAATTTTTCCATTACTGAAATTTCACTGGTTTTTGTTTCTTCCGCCGTGATACATGTAGGAGTAAGATAATCTTAGGTACATTGTACAATGTAAAACTATTATATAGCAAAGCAGGGGTTAAAAGGGGCAACTAGAAACTATTTATTTTTAATTCATTTATACTGTACAATAGATGGAAAGTATTTGGTAAAGTTGTTGCCATTTGTTTTCTTTTTGGATTGCCAGTAAACTGTCTAAACTGCAATATTCCAAAGAAAGTTATTAAAGATGTAACTAGATTTTCATGGGTTTTTTATATTCACTAGGATTCATTTGGCCTGGTCTTATCGCTAATTGCTACCTATGTCTATAGAATATCATGTCCTTCACATGTCGAATCATAACCATCAGAAAGGTGATTATCCCCATACAAAGGAAAAATACACCAACACACTGGATGAAGTTGGATAAATCCTGCTCAACAAATCTCTTCTGGAGTATGCTTGTTGATTCCGGCATTCAGAACGATGATCATGTTTGTTTGCAAAACAAATAATACAAAAAAGACACTATGGACAAAAAGGTTAACATGTAACTGTTCGAGAATCTACAATATTGGTCTTGATTTTGTGAGGCTTAGCAAGTATTCAACAAATAACATAAGGATAAAATGCTTCCATAAAGTGTAAAATGCTTCCATAAAGTGTTAAATACTTGCCTTCCATAAAGTGTTAAATGCTTCCATAAAGTGTTAGTGGCGTAAATCATCCACTTGGATGGAAAACGCCAATAATCAAATAACCAACCAACCATAAAGTGTTAAACGTTAAGTGAGCATTATATAGTGAACGTTGATATTTTCCCTTATACAATTGAAAGTTGCTCAATTGCTCAGGTGTTTGTGTATTAGACTGCTAACTCATCTTCAACCTACATACATAAAGGGGGAACTTTTCCATTGACTGACAGGAATGTGGTAAACTGGTGTTTTTTTTTACATGTGATGTTAGCTAGGTTTTCAGATAAATTCATCAGCCAGAATAAGTCAAATACCTTTAAATGCCAAAAGTAAACTACAATCAAAATAATCGCTATGTACTTTATACTACAGCCGAACTCAGGCCTGCATACCCGGTGTATTCAGGAGTTTTTTGTACACATAATTTATGTGAAATACATCAAGAGGCCATCAAAATACACACAAAACTGAACATTCTGTGCTATGTTGTAACACAAATATACACCAAACCGTAAGAAAATACTCTCAAACATGTAAATTTTTACACATAAATTTCGTCTTGGGTGGGCATGTGATATTAGCTACTCCCCTTCTATTCTAAGAGGTTGCATGGGGTTATGCGAAAGTCACCTTTGAAGCATCACATTTACATGGAAATTCCATAGCAATATATGGACAGACTGCTATAAAATGTTTGGAACCAAGCCATTGCTTCAATGAGGCTTGTAGCATTTGTAAGACCCCAGCCGGAACTATGGGTTATTGTCTGTACAACTCTATACCAGTAGGCTTTGATCATGTATAATTCTGATCAAAGTGTAGACATCAATATTGATGGCTTGACACGGAAGGCCTGTACATATGTGAAGATTAAATTATCCCACACCCTTTCTATGTACAGCCTATGCTGAAAAGATTTTATTTATTGGGTATACATACCATAAAGCTAGGACCTGTCACCACATGGGAATTTGTCATGATTAAGTTGCATTAGTAGGTGTTCTCCAGGGAATAAACCCATACTAAATGTTATAAACTGTAGAGCTGCGTATTTTATTTTTTTGTATTTATACATGTATATAAAATATGTCATATAATAATAATAATAAACTTTATTTATAGAGGGTTGAAATGCTCAGTCAACAAATTGTTGATCCTCCCTGAAGCCCGCAATCACAGTATTAAACTTGCACACACAAATCAAAAACTTTGATATAAAGCATACACAGCATCTAATTATATACTAGCGCACACAAAACAAAATTGTCAATTTAAAATGTACACAGCATCTTATTACATGTATTTAGCAGTAAAATGAGAAACAATGATTAAAACACACTTTCTGTGTATCTGTCATAATCTGTGTGTCTGTCAATCAGTCAGTTTATAAGGAGGTCAGTGAGTATTTGTGCTCTGTTAAGGTTTGTACAATTATGTACAGATTGGATTTGAGAACAGAGTTTATTCCCCTGAATTGCACCTGAGTATGAAGTATATTTTTTAAAACGTTCTGTATATGGAAAAGGAGTGTTAAGTTGGGCGTTAAAAGAAGAGCAAAGTTGTCTGTTGGTTTACACAGATAACTTGTGTAGTTAAATACCTTCAAATGCATGTTTTAGGTATAAGCTATCTTTATATACATGTTCTTAGAGAGTTTGTGTCAAAGTAGATATTTGTTTGTTTAGGTTTCTTGAAGAGAGAAGAAGTTGCTTGGCTTTACAGATATATATATTTTGAATAAATAAAGAGAGAAAACATTGCTTGCCTCCACCGGGATTCAAACCTGCGACCTTTGAATTACAGGTCTAGCCCATATATATACATTAACTTGTTATATTGTATTTTCATATTTTGTTTAATATAGTTGCAAATATAAGCTTACATAACAATTGCAGTGTGACATACTGTAATATTATAACATATAGATTAATGTATTGACCAACAATATTTTACTCCTGAAATATGACTCCATGTCATTTTGAAGTTAGCACCAATCATTTGGACTCAGCCCTAACCATGTGAGATGATGGTTTTAGATATATATTCTTCCCATAGACTGAACAGGTCACTGTGCTCTTTAGTAAAGTATTTGCTGTCCAAACATCAGTACCACTTTTGTGTAAGACTGTAACAGCTCTGGTATCCTACAGATCCAGACAGACCTCATGCCCAGAGGATCATTGAACAAGTTAAGAGGAAATACTTGATGAATTCTTTATCTAGTAGGCTGACTTGATCTGTTATTAAGACATGTCAATCTTAGCCAGTGTCCTAGTGGAACTAGTGGAGTCAATGAGAGATCAAAGTAATGCTGGTTTGTACAATGTATTCAGCCAAGAAGGATAGACAGGTTTCTGTAGCCTCAACTTATCATTTTCTTGCTTTGATTTATACAAATCTATTTTCATAATGCTTGTTTAAAAATTTAGTTAAAATGTAAGCTATAAAGCTTTATCATACAAATGCCTTTGTAAGTTACAAATTGAAAAAAAAAACCCAACAAAAAAAACAAGCTGAGTAGCTAGCAGATCCACCACTGGAGGCTTTTTTTGAAAATACATGCCGATAATCCCAGTCAAATCACCTTTTCCTTCTTTAGTTTGAGAACAAGTTTTTTATTTAAAGTACCAAAGAGTAAAAGTTATGGTGCTTATCACCATTTTGGTGTGATATGCAATGTCAACCATATTTGTTGTGAAATCTAGTGAAATACAACAATATCTATGGTATTTACAGAAAAAGCAAAATTTAAAGTTAATACCTGAATTTGAGTGATGGCCATTTTTGTTTGCAGAATTAAATGAAATGCAATCCCATGGGTTTATTAACCTAAGTTATCATGTAGGGATAAATATTGAAAATTATGCAATGGGGACCATATTTCTTTGTGCAATTTGATGAAATGCAATCCTATCCTATGTCTTTATATATTGTAGTAGGAAGCTAACTTCTAGATTTCAAGTTAATCTGTGAATTTGATCTAAAAATAATCACGTTCAGACGTAAATATAGTAAAATGATGCATTTGGCGACCTTTTTGTTTTACGGAATTTTATGAAATTCAATCCCATCCATTGTTTTAATATAATGAGACTATATTTCAAGTTTCAAGTTAATCTGTGAATTTGTTACATAGTTAGATTGTTCACAACATATACAGTAATGAATAGTGTAAAATAATGCAATGGCGGCCATCTTGTTTTACGGACTTTATGAAAATACGGTTTGATCCATTGTCTTAACAGCAGAAAGCTATCTTCAAAGCCATTTTATTTTAAGGAATTTGGTAAAAGGTAATCCCATCCGTCGTCTTAACAAGAGGAAGCTTGGTTTCAAAGTTTGCAGTTTATCCTTTAATTTATTCTCTACTTATCCTGTTCACAACACATATAGGCATGAATATGCTAAAATTATGTAATAATGGTCATTTCATTTATCGGAATTTGGTGAAATACAATACCATCCATTGTCTTAACAAGAGGAAGCTACATACCAAGCTTGAAGTTAATTGGTAAATTTGTTTCCAAGCTAGCGTGTTCACAAACAGTTGTGATGGAAAGACGGATGGACAGACGGAAGGGCTGACAGAAGGACAGATGGACGCCCAGTAACTTTTCTAAGTTACCCCTACTATAGTAGTGGTGGACAACAAAATATAGCTTTTGTACTGGTCAGTTTGTAGTAACTGCATCTTAATTTATGTTTATGTAACATTTAGCTAAGAGCAGCTGGCTCCAAGATCATAGATTGTCTTATTGTATTTACTCTTTGCTAATTAATTTATAATATTTTGGGTTGGGCAGTAGCTAACATCAGCATCCAATCAATCAATCAATCAATCAATCAATCAATCAATCAAGTTTATCAGTGTATGTGAATTGCCTTGCCCGTTTCAAGCCTCAATATCACTTTACTGCATTTGAACCCTTTTATTCCACACATAACTCACTCGTTGAGGAATGATTTTAACTGAAATGCATTAATTTATACCCACGACAGCGTACTTATTTAATCTGGAAATGCAATGCGTCACTTTAACAAACTATAAGTTCACTGTATGAAGTGATTGACAGACCAAATTACACATACATTTATTTCCCATTGATGGCAAGATGGCCTTCCACCAGGACTCTGTCTTTGGCATGTCAAAGTAATACTATAAGTATTGTCATGAGCTGGAACCCAATTCTTGAGATTATGACTGTTCAAAAGATTATTGAAGCTGGTCTTCTCACACTGGGCTTTGACCTGAGAGCTGACAGACAGAATCTGACACATTCTATTATCAGACGAATTAAATCAGAGCTAGAATCTCTGGGAAATATCGGATAGCTTTTTGTCTCATATATAACACATATATATTCAACAGCTGGTTCCAGACGACCATACAAGAAACAATGGTAGATGGAGTGTTCTAGATTGTGGAGATTTGTTTGTGGTGTCTGTATTGCGTCCTGTATTTGTCCCGTTCTGTCTTTGTTTGTTGCCAGTGGTGTCAAGTGTTATCCTTCACCCATTGGGCTGGCACGTCGTCATATAAGTGAAATACCCTTGAGTACGATGGTAAACCCCAATCAAACAAACAAACAATCCTTCAATTTTTCCGAACCAGTGTCTTTTCTACAGAATAGTGTCCCATTTTGACATGTTTTTTACTTGTCATTTAGAAAAATATGTATATGCACTTTTCACTGTTTCAATTTCATGTGCATACTCTGGCAAATGGAACAAAGATCCAAGCATGATCATGCTGCCTTAACTTCGCCATGAAGGAACATCAACTTCCCAACTGAATGAAAACACTTACATGTACCATTTAATTGTTTTGTCAGTTTAACTACATGTACATATATATATTTCTGTATCTCTGAAATACTTGTAGGCTGATTTATTCATAACCCATTCTAAAGATCTTGTTAGCTACATTTTTAACAATATTTTATGCACCATATTTATGACCATTACCTTCTCTCGAGATGTCTGTAGGTTACCAATAACACAACTCGAGATTAATGTTTATTAAGAAACTTGTCTCTGGGAGTTAATCTAGAACATAAGATGACTCGTGCATTTTAATTAATCTACATAAGTATATACTCTCCCAGCCAGTCACTTTGTAGGCCTGTGTTGTTTGGGAGAGTGGACTGAACATGGTCATCTCATGGTTTATATGCAAACTTATTTTTAGGAGGACCGGTTTATAGGTTTCACAAACTGTTGTCAGTGTTTATCTTAATTTGCATTTTGCTACAGTAACTGATTTTGACCATTTTTGTCAATCCGAAATTTAATGAAGTTTCTACATTATAAAGCAATTTTGCTTAGTGTTAAACACCAATCTATCAGTCTATCATTTCTAAGAGCTATGGTGTTTTGTCATTCTCTGTATTTAGAATGACTATAAGAAGACATTTTTTAACAGGAATCCTTCCGAGAAGTGATTAAGAGCTCTTACAGAACTAATTAACCTTATCTCATTGATATAGCCTATTTGAAGACCTTCAATGGTAAAGGATTGCGGCTATGCTAGTCGTAGGTGGTTGAGCTTTCCTGTAACAAGGTGTGCTCTGGGATTTGTAAAGAGCAGCAGGCAGCTGAGTTGTAGTGGTGTCTTGCTCCCAAAGTTTGCTCACTTGGCCTTATTGGGGCATTTTCTGTGTTCCATGTTCTCTCCTATCTTGTTATTGTTTGTTGCCAGAGGTTGATCCTCCTTTGATAGACAGTACTGTGCAATTTGTGGTCTTACAGTGGGCCCCTGGTATTAACCATGTGGGGGGAGTTATATTCAGTTAAGTTTTGAGCAATTTCCTATCCTATTGGATTGTAAGTATGACCAAGTACTTACACAAGTGAATTCTCCTTGAAGATGGTATTTAACAGCAATCAAACAACAAATAAACTTAATTAATAAGTTAATCCATGGGGCTTTATCTGCATTCAAAAATATCTATCCTTAAAAGCTTTTTTTCAATATATTATTCTGTAAAAATATCAACATAGAATAGCCATTTTCTTTCTCATGATGTTAATAATAGATCAAAATTATAGGATTATGGTAAAGATAAGTCTCCAGAATCGACCATGTAAAGGATTGAATTTCTCCGCAATTTGTATGCGTACTACTCTGTTCAATCAATGATACAGTCTGCTGAAGTATTGATTTCCTGAGGAATCTTTACAAGGTGATAAATATACTTAATTTGTCCCGGCATGCTCCTGTATCTCCTGGATAGCTTTTTACACAACACATAGTGATAATGGTTTTCTAATGTCAAGGCTGCCGTGATAAAAACCTGTTGTGGGTAATATATAAAAGACATTTCTGTAGCTTCTTTTTGTCTGTGGTGACTGTACACAGAGATGGAATGACAGTTTCCACTAAGGAATTAATTTAGGTTTTATTCTTTCTGGAACACTTCAAAAGCTGATGAAAGTCAAATCCAGGTAGCTGACACAAGATTTGATCAACCCATTCCCCCCCAGGCCCTCTCATTGAAAAATTGTTGAGGTAATTCGATAAAAGTCAGATAATATATTGTTCAAACCAATGTTGCTTGGCCAGTAACCATTTAAATTACACTGTGACTGAATTCTTCACATGGGTACATTCAGGGGATAGTATTTAATATGTGAGGACACTCTCATGGATACAACCCTTACATGTAGCAATAAGCTGTATGGTCATTGTGCTGGTTTGAAGCAAACACTGAGCACTCACAGGACAATAGCTTAACCCAGACAGATTTCTGAAACCCTATTATCCCAGGTTAAGTAGCATCTTGTGTTATAGTTCCTCTCCTAATCCTAGTGAAATGAAGCGTTTTCATTGGCTAATCTACCTTAATGAAAGTGTCTGAAACCTTTAGAGTCAGAAATCACCATTGGCAAAACAGAGTCTATAAATATCACATTATCATCCATACGCTGTTTTAATGTTCATTTAATGATGTTATTATGGTGATACAGTGTACTGATATGAAAGATGTTCCAGGAATACAATGTCACAGAGATATCTGTCAATAAACACAGCCAAAACATGTCATGTTCTTGCTCATCATGTACTTCCAAATAATGATATATAGGTTTCTAAATATTAATCACACTGACACAGGGATGTTGATTTATACAAAACGGTGAATCATCTCCTGTTCTAGACACTCCCTCATAGATATACAGCGTCCGGCAGTCGTGGCTTAGTGGCAAGTGTGTGAGTTTACTAATCCTACTTCCATGTACAGTTAACATGATAGAGTCTGTCTATCTGTCTATAACTTAAGTACAATGTTATACTCCCAAGACAGTATCCAGAGCCATTTTAGTTACGGAAAACGTATGGTCGCCCAAACTATTCCAAGCCCAAATTAATGTCAAAATATTTCTTTTTTCATAAATTACTGCTAAAATCAAGCTAAAAGTGGCTTCAGAACCCTAATTTTGGAACCTGGGAAATTATCTAGAAACTGCCCCGACTCCAATCAAACAAACAATCTATATACCATTCAGGAGATCAAGTCCATCTGTTGGCCATCAGGTACATGAATATGAGTGGTTCACAAAATGTGGCTCTGGCATTCTTGGGATAATTTTTATAATGTTTTCTCTTGGTTTCTATTGATAAATATGTTAAATACCCTTGAGTATGATGTTAAACCCTATTCAAACAAGCAAACAAACATAGATACATGTATGTATGCCTATAAAATACAATGAATAGTACCCAAAATCTGTAAATCTAAGATTTGCTGTACCCAATGAAGATACAGACAGTTTTGTTATCAAACTATTAGTCAGGGAGAAAGGTAAATTGGCTGTTATTGTGAACAAACACATGTAATTCACCTTGGGGTCTCTATTTTTTTTTCTTGTAATTGATGCTTATTCATGTTGTGCTAAAATTCCTTATTCAAAGACAATGAAGAAACAGTAACAAAGCAGTAGCCCTGAGGATCATATCATATCTTCTCACTATCTTATAAGGTGTGAATTTATCTTATCAAATTGATCAGATGGTGAACATGTGACATACATAAACGAATACTTCAGCCACATTCAGGGTAAATTTTAAAAAACAAAATTTACGAAAAAAAAGAGTCAGTGCTGAGTTTACACTGTAAAACTAAGCTTGAGGCATACTGCCCAGTAGTGAGGGTTTCCTTGAGTTGTAGAATCTGGTGATAAATTTTAAATGGGAAAAGTAATGGTTGCTAGAAATTTTACATTTTTGCTTGGTTGGATTTTGGTATGTTGTCATTTTTGGTATAAAATAAAGCTAATTGTAATTATGTACAAATTATGTTACAAACTTATAATTAATAGATATCGGACAAAAAAGATCTTCTTTTTGGGGACTAAAATCTGTCTGGATGGAACACTGTCCTGTTAGTGAGTAATAGTGGTGTTAGACACTACCCAAATGAACAAACACACATGTTCTCAAATACACAAAAGTGGAATCTTTCAGAATAATTTGTAAAATTTTAACCCTTCTCTTTTTTACACGAGTTAAAGAAAAATCAGACCAATTGCAAAGTTTTATAATGATTTTCCAAAGATGAATGATTATTCTTTAGTCTTTACATGTACTTATTGACTCAGCACCATGCAGTATTTTAAGGAAGCTAATTGACGACTTTAAGTCAATCCAAAAAGAAGTAGATTGTATCAAGTTATTTGGATGAAAAATCCTTTTAGTCTACTGTTGCCAGGAAAATTCCAAGGCATACGACATGTAAAGGAAATGTGCTTGTATAAGGTATTGAAATTAATCATATGTATGTATAAAGCTTACATGTAAAGTTTATTGATCCATAGAACTTCAAAGCCGATACTGGAACAGGATTATCTACCATACTCTGGATTGGTTGAATATGCCTTTTTTTAGTCAAGTTCATTCATTTCTGATAGGCCATGAGATTTTAGTGCCTTGAATTCCTTTGAAATACAGCCTACATATTCTTTTCAACATTCACACATTTTTAGCAACAGAAAATGGGGAGTGTGATCAAATTGAAGATAAAGAATGAGATCTTTTATGTTTGTTGTTGTATTTTGTGGCTTCTATGGAAACATATCAGCTATTACAACTACTGATAGTCAATGAACTACAGTGTATTGTGATAGTTTTTGATTTTGTTTAGGATAACTATATTGATACCACATGGATAGACTATTGATAGACAATATGTCTGATATAAATTCAATAATTGGATATTTCAAAAGTAACTATTGTTGGCCCTCTTGCTGGGGAAAGTATGTTCTGATTGTATCCAGTGTCTTTAGTTAGCACTGGAGGAGCATTAATTTTATGACTATTAAAGGCTGGATCACACAATGATCATAATTGAGCACAAATCAAACATCTTTAGACTTAATGTTTGAAATTCCACTTCAGTTGATAAACCAACATTTAGCGTAAACTGAACAAAACAAATTATTGTATTGAGCAAAAATCTCAACCAGGGTGTTCCTATAATTGTATGACCCAATAAACTGAATGGTCTATGATTGTACATGTATAACCCAGAAGAATATGTGATTATAGAACCCAAGGAACTGAAGGATCTTTGATTGTAGAATCCAAGGAACTGAAGGATCTTTGATTGTAGAAGCCAATGAACTGAATGATCTTTGATTGTAGAACTCAAGGAAGTTAAGGATCTTTGATTGTAGAACTCAAGGAACTTTGATTGTAGAACTCAAGGAACTGAATGATCTTTGATTGTAGAACTCCAGGAACTGATGAATCTTTGATTATAGAACCCAAAGAACTGAAGAATCTTTGATTGTAGAACCTAAGGAACTGAAGAATCTTTGATTGTAGAACCTAAGGAACCGAAGAATCTTTGATTATAGAACCCAAGGAACTGAAGGATCTTTGATTGTAGAACCCAAGGAACTGAAGGATCTTTGATTGTAGAACCCAAGGAACTGAATGATATTTGATTGTAGAACCCAAGGAACTGAAGATCTTTGAATGTAGAACCCAAGGAACTGAAGATCTTTGATTATACAACCCATGGAGCTGAAAGATCTTTGAATGTAGAGCCCAAAGAACTGAAGATCTTTGATTATAGAACCCCTTCCAACTTTAATGGTCTTTGATTGTAGAACCCAAGGAACTGCATAAGGACCTTTAATTGTACAATATACATGTAGAACAGTTATACGTAACTTATGTTCTTTTCTTTCTCCACATTTAGTCATGTGTAGTGTATCTCCAAATCATACATGTGCAGAGCTGAAGGTCAACAAGGATCAGATTTGTTTGGGATGTCTTTGTATTGTGTTCTGTTTTGTCTTTGTTTGTTGGCAGCATTGTCAAGGGTGTTTTTTTTTCACCCATTGCGCTGGCATCAATTATTTGTCAGTGAAATAAACTTCAGCACAGCATACAACCTCGATCAAACAAACAGACACACTAAACCATATTAGTAGTAACACAGTTCTATCTTGTTTTTCTTTCCAGTGATCTCGGTTCCACAGCAGGTGGCTGAGAGGTTAGAACCCAGTGATGACTCCTCAGGACCCTCATTAATAGACTATTCAGAAAGACGACCCTTACCCATCTCAATACCAGACTACCAAACTATTGAAAATGGAGGAGACAGATTTGTAGTAAGTATATATAAATCATACAGTTTTTTTTTTATAAAAAAAATAATATGGATGGCGTGGAACTATCAATAATTAGAGAAGCAAATGGAACTATTAAAAGGGTTTTACTGTCCAAGCCCCCAGGTGTCCCTGCTTTGTCTCATCGCACCTCATGACTTTTGGAGAAGATGGTTTCCTTTCCTCATGGGTCTGGCGCCCAGTCATATGAGTGAAATATTCATGGGTTGGATATTTACATGACTTGGAACTAAAATTAGGATAAATGGAAAAAAAAAAAAAAATCCTGGGAGGGGTGACGGGTGGGGGGTGCATAGATCGTATTGCTTCATAACTGATATGACTAGATTACTTGTAATTCTGTTTTTTGTATTCATTGCTCACAATCTGTAGTCTTATAAGTGAAATACCCTTGAGTATGACGTTAAACACCAATCACACAAACGAACAAACACAGTTTCTTGGGTAGATTAACTTACTTTTCTCATCCTTGCACTTAGATAATTAAGAAAAATATATCAGCACATTTTCTGCAAAACAGTGAAATAATCCTATTCCTATTTTGTAAGCATTTTGCAAAAGCATTGATTTGGAAATTTGCCAAAGAGCATTCAATCCATTAATGATAAAAACACCAATTTAACACTGTCCACAATTATACCACGAGGCCTTCTGACTCCTGCAGTAATGCTGGGACGAGAGCAATAACAATATTCACTTTTTGTTACCATAAACAGCATTGGATTTCAGCAAAAATCAATGAAGATTTGAGATTTGATAGGCAGCTTTTGTTGTCATATATTTGAGCCATTGAATTGATCTGATGAATAGAAGAGTATTTGCTAAAGTAATTACAAGGCAATATTATTTTACCGGTAAAAAAAAATGTGGAAAACTCGCAATACATTATTTGTCTGTTTTTTTGCCTACATGTATAATATTGATGTGGAATTTCTGATTTAAGATAGTGTACAAATCCAATGGGATTCTTCAAATATTTCAATTATTTTTATACAATCTCAAAGTAATGTTAACAAATGAATGTTCTTGTCTGTCTGTTTGTTTGTTTGTTTGTATGTATGGGGTTTGATGTTTAAGATTACTTCATTCAAAACAGCCCAATGTGCTGGCAACAAGGAAAGCTACCATAAGCGGTCATTGTTGCCACTTAACTCTGACTGCACTTTAGGCAAAAACAGAGTTTAATATTTGCTTGATCTCTATTGGCAAACTGCCATTTCACCAAGGGACATCACTCTGTTGTCGCAGCATCATAACTCAAAAACTTCTGAATTGTTTCACACTGTTTGAGAACCAGATAAACATTATTTCCATTACTTAATACTCATATGAATATATCAATCTAATTAAAATCAGATCTTAAAAATATCCTCACTGTTGATTGCCGCTAATTTTGACAAGCAAAACATTGGGAGCGTTTGTTAGATTTGATTTTAAATAGATTGATGAATATATGGTCATTATAAATTGTAATATAGGAAGGTTTATTATATGTGAAACCATACACTACTCTTGCTTCAATTCCATACGACATTTTATAAATGTCAGCACAACAAACTACAAGTTTGATTAACACGTTTTTGGCTTCTGTCTCTAAAACTGATAATTATGAGGGCGGTAATCATGTTTCCCCATCAACTGCTCTATGGTGATCTTGACTACACGATACTGGAACTAACACCACACTACTTCAGTCAGATTGTTTATAACAGACTTGAGTCTGTCGACCCTCAGGTATATGAGTGAGTCACAAGATGTGACTTCGGCAATCGCAGTGGTGGTCTTTACGAGGTGTCCTCCCTGTTTTTCACCATAATAGGGCAAGGAATAGTGTGAAGTGGACAATCCGACGACATTTAAGTGAAATACCCTGTGAGTACGACTTTAAACCCCAAACAAACAAACAAACAAAACCATAATTAGATTTTTTGTTAGAATTTAAAGGGATCATATTTTGACAGGGATTGTTTTGTTTTTGAAACCCATAACTGATGCAGGTGTAAATGCAAATGATATATACAAAAATGTTAAACAAGTGTCACATTAGCTGGCATGTTTATATAAGTCAATGAAAATTCAAACTATGCAAATATGCAGCCGCCGGATTTTATTTAGCTATTGGTTGGTGAGAACATCAGCTGACCTTGTAACTGGTGCTTTTTGAGCAAAGATATAAAGATGGTTAAGGAAGTGGAGGTAGTTAAATCGGCCTGAAAAACATCCTTGCGGGCCCACATGGGCAATGTCAAACCGTCATTTGGACTTTTATCTACAGGCTCATTTAAAGTTTACTGAAAGATTGAGTGTTTTATTTTTAAATGATTGTCTATGGTTGTTCAGTCCTTAAAGTTCCCTGTGATATAGACAAAAGTCTTCCCGGTGAAATATTTGATGTATTTATTATGTGGTAGTGCAGTGAAGGTGCTTTTATATTGACATCAAACTCCATCAAATCAAAACAAATCCATATTTTAAATTAACTTTGAATTCCAGAAAATTGTTTATCCTGCATAATTAAGAAATGGACAAAAATCTTGAAATCACAAACAGGAAATTGGTTTGTGATGATTTTGGTTTAGAATTAAAATAAAAAAAAAGTATGTCAAACTTTCAGTGAATAAATTGTGTCTTGGTTTATTTTTTATTTATTTATTTCATTGTTTTATTTTAGACATGTGTATGAACCAAGAGTTTGTAAAAAGCCTTAAGATAAAACTGGACGCAAAACATCTCTGATTATAAATTTAAAAATCTCCATCATCTAATGGGGTGAACACTTCAATAAACTAAAAAACAATTCTATATTTGTCCTTCATTGAACAATGTCAGAGAGGATGAATGGACACATTTGGCTTACACCACCAGCTCCCTCCTATTCAGAAACTGATTATGTTGGCTAATAATGGACTGTTCAATTTGTGGCCATATGTTCCTTGAGAACCAGCCTGTACTGTGAAAGAAAAAAGACTGATTGCTGACATAATTGGTTGTTATGTTAGAAGTCGTAGGAGAGAATTGGACTGAACAAATCAATATTAGGAAACTTGTCGTAACTCTAAGGCCATACGAAAAGATTAAAGCACCAAGCTGATTTTTTACTTCAATTTGTCTTCATTTATTACCAGTTATCAGTATGAATGTAAGCAGACTTTTACAAAGATTTACCCCTTCACTGTCAGGCTGTTATTTTGACACATCAAACGTCTTTGTTATCTCTTCTTGCTGTATCTTCTTAAGAAATGACTATCTGAATTCTACTTCTTTTTATCCCTGACACATGGCCAGGAATAAAAGCTGCACTGTTCTTTCCTCAGCTATTTTAAAGCAAAAGGTTTCTCATTTCTTTATGTCTGACTTCATTTCATTGATTGCGTGATTGATTGATTGATGTTTTATGCAATGTTCAAGGGTACATGTATTTCACTCATATACAGAGAGGTATTCCAAAAATAAATGACCCTAACACAACAATAAAATTTGAAGCGTTGTGATAAAGTTTGAAAATTTATACTTTCCTCTAATAGCACAACCATCAGTTGTAAACTGCTGTGATAAAGTTGGAAAGATAATCTTCCTCTAGTGCTAAGTAAAGACACCTTTGCTACACCACAACGAGGCTAGAGGGATTATTTCATTGGACATAGTTTTACAATGATTAAATTGTTTCATGGCATTGTAAGTTGTGAGATATGTGTGTGGGTGGAGGCGTATACCCTCTGGTTGGTATGTCCAAAGTTTTAACTATATATATGTGTTAAATTCCCAAGGCAAATATTGAAAAATATCAAATAAAAATATATTTTCTAATCTACACTGTATTGTTTTAAGAAAAATTCAAGCAACTATGCTTCTCTTTATGGGATATATGTGAGTCTTTGTGGTTTTAAGAATGGTGTGAAACACAAATCAATTTCTATTGTGTTAATTATTGAAATAAAGAAGACAAACCAAATAGTCTTGGAACAGAAGTACATCATTAATATGCTAATACATTAAATATTTATGTGCGATGAATGGAATGAAAGTAATGCACTATAGGCAGTCATTTGTTCTGTAATTAGCAGTAATTTCTCCTGACAGTACCACTGAGAGAGGGAAGAATAGTACGAAGACAATTATAGAAAATTTGTTTCCGGGGGGCATTTCTCAGTTAATTTTGGCAACCTACTTTCAGTGTGTGAAGCCCCAGTCCTAGAATTCCAAGAAAGGTCATTTTTACCATTTGAGGGCTGTGTGATTGTCATGGGTATTGGGAATCTTTTGGACCCCTTGGGTTGGGTTCAAAAGTTGTGCACTGTGTTTCTTTTTATCACACATTGATTTGTAACTCCATTGATTATTATAGTAATGTGTTTGACATCCTTATATTACAAGTGGTTAGTGTGTACACTTATCGTATTTCGATATATACCATTCACAGATCTAGTCAGTCTCCTTACCAACAGGTTTATCACAGGGGTGGTTTTTAAGAAGTTTCCTTTCGGTTTTTCATCGTAATTTGGGAAGAGGTAGGCAATCCGTCATCAAATAAGTGAAATACCCTTGAGTATGACATTTAACCCCAAACTTATCTCACAGTGTACTCAATACATCTGTTGACAGGCTCACCCACATGTTGTTCAGTTAACTGTATACTGAAATCTCTAAATGCATATTCCAGATGCTTCAGATTTTGACAGATTCTGCACAGCAACTTGCTAATTTCTCGAAAACTATTTACTGTACAGACTTCAAAATTGTTGTAGTTTAAAAGAGGACAAAAAGTTTGTCTCAATTTATAAAGTTTGCCTAGATTATTTTTATGTTTTCATTATATTTCAAAATAATTGTCTATGGTTGTGCAGACTCAAAAAGCGCCCTGTGAAATAGACAAAAAATCTCTTTTTATTGATGTGAATATAATACTCGGATTCCATAAAACTGTTTATCACGCGAAAAATCGTGAAATGGAAAAAAGTCATGAAATCAAAAGGCAGCACAAACAGGAAATCTGGTTAGATTTAAAAACAAAAACAGTGTGTCGAATTCTCAGGGAATCAATTGTCTTGTTTTTTATGCTTCCCTTTAAGGTTTTTATCATTATTTAGTACACTTCTTTAGTTCATCATTCATATGTTTTTAGCCTGTTATTCCTGGATCTTGTTTTGTGATTTAGTTTTGAGGTAAAGCGGTAATGATGGTGTATTTGTATAGCTTCTTCATTATCACTTGTTTCAGAAAAATGTCATAGTTTTTTATGGTAAATAATCACACAGACCACGCATATCATACATAGCTGGCATATCGAACCTGTAATTTATTATTTAGTATTTACATTCTTATTATTCTAATGTAATTGAAGCATTTTGAAGTAAGAAATAAACAAGTTTACAGTTTGGCTCACTTCTGTCTGGAACAAAGAGACATGTGTGATCTGTTTGCTGCTAAATTATGTTGAGCTGAGAGAAAATAAAGATATCTCTATATTCCAGTCAATAAAAGAAGAAATCGTTTTCATTTTAACTTTATCTATTTAAACATGAAGAACAGACCTTCTAGTGGGTAAAAATAGGGTGATTCATCAAAAACTACCACTTCATCTTCTGACAATCTGCTAGAGTATAAATTAAATGAAATGAAACAAATACTTCTTTTGAAATTTAGATTTTTGTTTAGTCTTCCAGAGAGTATTGAGAAGAGACACGGTTTAATCATGTTAATCTCATCATATTTAACATCAATTTTTACACACACACAGTGTAATTTTTTGTTTGGTTTATGGTAATGTAATGTGATAAGTTTAACATAGATATTTGAAACCCTCCAGAAGTTCATACCCTCGTTATCAGCTTGACCCAATTGACCATATATAGCAAACTATACTGATATATAAGAGTGATAACCATGCGCCTAAGAATCTGTTAGCAATGGTTTATTTTGTAAATAAAATGTTTGAATGAGAGTTCTGAATCTCGAGCTGAGTGATAAAACTAGTACCTTTTCATTGATTTTACGTCAGATTAAATCTATAGCCACCGAGAGCTTCATGTGTGTAAATATTGAACTGAAGATAACCAGCCTTTGGGATTTGGGTTCCTTTCCATAAAGACTACAGCTTAAAGGCTTTTTTCTGTGTTCGTCTTTTCAATGAAACAGTCTTCTAAAGATATTGACATTTTATCAACTTTATACTTTAAGAAAAGAGGGAAATAATACATGCAGTAGAAGCCATTGATTTGAATCGATAAACTATCTATGCCTTTGATATTGGATAACATTACCAAACATATATCCTCTTTGATTAATTTGCTAAATTCAGATTCTAAGAAATATATTTAAAGATGAGATATTTGGTCTTGTTAGTATATATTTCATTCCCTTAACATGTATTCTTCATTTGGTGGATATGACAATTGTAAGCAGAAACATTTTAAATTCATTGAACTCAGGGGCAACAACTAATTTGAGTGTCTAAATTTTCATATTTTGTACCATTAAGTTTTGCTTCGAGTAGAGTACGAGGTTATACCAAAATCAAAAGTAGAGAGATTATCCTGTGTTTGTCTTGTATCATGTCAGACCTGTGGCTATAAAGGGCAGTTTGTTTGAAGAGAAGCAATGCTGTCTTTACTTAACACTGGAGGAAGATTAACTCTCCAACAGTATCAAATCACTACACAGTTTATGTTTTTTGCTAGTGTCAATAATTGTTGGAATATAAGTGAAATACTCTTTAATAAGTACGGCTTAGAACACCAATAAATCAAGAGTTCTTAGTTCTACCATGTCAATGTTTGTTGCCTGTGGCATAGCAGGTGCTTTTCTTCTACCTGCTGGGCTACCTCTGTGTCATTTGAAATTAATAACCGTTAACAACAAGCGACTAAAACAAGCTGTGTGGAATAGATAACTGTTAGGCCATTGGACAGTCAAAGTTTTCTGACCTCCATGTCGGAGTTAACTACGTTCAAACAGCAGCAGAGTGTCTTTCCTAGAATCTTAATTTGACTTTGTAAGTCTCTGAGACCAAGGTGACAGTACTCCGTCTCCGGTTTCCGCTCTTCTAATGTCTAATTAACGCTCCACCTGACCTGGCATAGAAATCACTAATGGCAGCCGTCACACACTTTTGGAAATACCGATAGAATTGTGAATGTTAGAGTTATGACATTTCAGCAGCCTACAGATCAATATATCCATTTACTCTTTCCACAAAGAAATGATCCTTCGCTATATCTATTGAGCATTTTGTTACTGCACCAATGTCCTTCTCCCCAATACCTTTTAAAAGTCTCCCTTTGGCTATGCTTCAAAGCATCCGTTTGACGGAAAATTGCCATTGACTTAAGCTTGGATACTCAATGTGGCTATCTTTTCCATTTATAGCTACCATCAACATTTCTACTATATGTGGCTTTTCTTGAGAATGCAGAGCTATTGTATAAGTGAAATACACTTCAGCACAATAAGTTGGCTTTTGTGTCATTTAAATTTTGGGAAGATCTGTAGCTAGTGACTTGCATTAGTAATCCTATATATAAACAAATTGTGAGTAGCAATATTCAGCCTGTGGTGTTTATCCGATTATGTAAATGTTCCAACCACAGACCTTATAAGATGTTCTTGGAAATACTTCATACTCATGTCTTTGAACCAGAAAGCCTTCAAAGTCCTTTGAAACAGCCCTACTTTTGCCTTAGGCCATGAAAGTAAATTGATATGACATTCTTGTTTCTCAGAAATCTGCACATGGCCAGGTGCCATGTAACATGTAGCTAGTTTATTGGAAAACTCGGGATTTATTTGCATCATAGGTTCCATTTCTTCACATAAACCAAACACTATATGCATATAAATGCAGTAAGACATAGCGTGCAAATTAAGACAAAGAAACACCAGAAGAGATATGTTTTGTATTTTCATTAGTTCTGTGCACCAGGTTACAGGACCCTCTTGTCAATCTGTCATATCGAATGACGATAGTGCTAGGTTTTAATATAAAAAACCATGGTGAGTAAAAGATTTTAAGCAGATACACTGGATAATCTTTCTTTGTAAGATATTGAAAGTTTTTTTCAATAATGTTACAACATATTTTTTAAAAGTGAACATTGAGAAAGAAATTTGTTTCATTAATCCCACTTTAGTCAGTTTTAATGGATTAGATATCTATTGGAAATGACAACCTCGGCAATAGAATTCCATACAGGCTACACTTCAAATGGAGTTCAGTACGTTCTTTTTCAGCAAAATCGTGATTAATTTCTCTTTCAGATGTATTTCAAACATGTTTTTGTAGTAAATCAGGCACAATTTAAACACTAACTAAATTATGTTTAACTTTCATTTTAGGTGTATAATATATATATGGCTGGGCGGCACTTGTGTTCAAGGCGTTACAAAGAGTTTGATGTGATTCACACACAGCTCAAAAGAGAATTTCCAGATTTTAATTTCCCTAAAATGCCTGGAAAGAAATTATTCACCCTGTCAGAGCAACAGCTGGATGCGAGACGGAGAGGTTTAGAACAGTATTTGGAAAAAGGTTTGCAGCACTCTTTTCTTTTGGCTCCTATGAAATGTGTCAAGCTCTCTGGCTAAGGGGAGTTTGTTTGGAGAGTAGCAAAGCTCTCTTAACACTGGAGGAAAATTTGCTTCAAATATTATCAAAACATTATGGTTGTGCTAGTGTCAATTGTTGTTGGGATAGTCATATAAGTATACCCTTAAACATGATGTGCACCAATCAATGAAAGATTTTCTGAATAATACCATTGATTTATAAGCCATGCTTTCTGCTATATAATGAGACAAATTTGTAAAGATAAAAAATTTAAGATTATTATAATTGTTAAAAAACCTGTGCTTTGCTACCAAATTTTCAGTTTGTGCAGTTCGAGTGATTGGTGACTGTGATATGATGCAAGATTTTCTAGCCTCGGGGGAAAATGATACAGTTAGTATTTTTTTTTTTTTAATTACTAATTATTTACAAAGTTATGCTGGCATAAATTGTCAGTCAGAAAAAAAAAAAATGCAAGTCAGATTATGAGATGTGCTTATGGTTGCAGTACTAATACGATTGCCAGAGTTAGTAAAGCCAACACTAATAAGCATTATAACAACAGATAGACTGCTAAATGTTTGCTAACCAAATATTTTCTGGGAGTGGGATGCCAAAAATCTGTTTTATCACAAGTTTTTTCAA
>JARFOD010071775.1:0-38291 GCA_031763545.1 Mopalia muscosa
ATAGAATCAAAACAAAATCAGAAATACATTGTGTATGTAGTAATGGACATAACAACCTTGACTATCCATATATTGTTTTCTAGAAATTCAGACAGTGTTGATCATTGCAATCAACTCCACTTCATGGGCTCATGGTAATAAAATCACTTTTATGCCATGGTGCATTTGCAACAAAGAAAAGATTGAGTTTTTAAATGGTATCGGAGACCAGAAAAAATAAATTGAACACTTCCCACTAGTCTGTGGTCTGTCTGAACAGATTTATTCAGTAAATTACTTCAAATAATGTTAACACTACGGTACCTATAGGTAAAGTAACTGTCATTTCCGTCAGAACAGAAGATTTGTTTGTTTGATTGGTGTTTAACGTCGCACTCAAGGGTATTTTACTTATATGACGACAGATCGTACACTTTACACTGTACACAGCCTTATTACAGTGGAAAACCGAGAGGAAACCTTGTAAAAACCACCCCTGTGATTGCCTGAGCCACATGTGACTTGCTCATATACCTGATTGTCGAAAGGCGGACTAGAATCCGTGAACGGTAAATCAGAGCATGTTCAGTTCAGGAAGCGTACTCGCTACCACTGAGCCACGGCCGCGGGCATTAGAACAGTAGAGGATTTAGGATTTCTACCTCTGAGTGACAACATGATTGTAGGCATATATAAAATAAGCCTGCAGTCTGCAGACACAATGTTTGTGTATGTAATCATTTCTGAGTCATAAGCTTGTCATGCATATAAATGATATAATGATAAAGTAATTATAAATGAATGAACATACACTACAGATTTACTATTACTTGTGACCCAGAATGGAAAAGTCACTCTCACATGTTTCATTATAAGTATGCTACACGTAAACAGTGCAAGGTGCCCCATCCTATTATATGAATAATGAATCCACTTTAAATCCACACCCCTAAACAATTATATCAAATTTACAAGCAATTGTCTAAAAATGATCGGCTTTGTCTCAACATTACGTCTCTACAAAATATACTGAATAAAAATAAAGTTCCACATTGATAAAATGAAACTGTAAGAAAATATATATTCAGGTCATTTTCAGAGAGATGTACAAATAACGGCAAATACATTTTTTAGCCTTTTTAATCATTAACAGTACTGTAGTTTAAAAAATTATTTTAGCAAAAAATTATGGTTAATTTTCATGGTATTGTTCTTTTTAAAAACTAAAAGTGGTTATAAAGTGTCCTAAAGTTTTGAAAATAAAAAAATTCAAAGATTTAAACAATTTTTCACCGTTATCAGTAAAATTTGAGCCAAAATGTAAATAATTTTAAATTCCCAAAAGCCTGGACATCAAATCGCTTTTTATACCTTGAAAAACTTAAATACAATGTACTTTTTACTCATTCTTATACATTTACCATTGCACTTGATCAATCAGTTAAAAACAAAACATACAGAGGGCACTGCTGTCAAACTTAAATGTGTTAGGATATAGGAAGCCATTATTGATTTTGAGCTGGAGGCAGAGGACACTTTTTTTAAAAGCATTGTAATTTTTGTTTGTCTTGAGCGTTAATTGTACAGTAACACTTAACAGTGAACTTGACCTTTGACCTGTGTGGTTTAAACTTGAACCTATTAAATGGTGTGGTTTGGTCATGCTTTATCATCAATTGAAAGCTATTCAAAATCAGTTGTAAAATAAAGGCTTCACAGTGATGAGAAATAAATTAACAGACATGATACAGAAAACAAAAGCCAATTTTAAAATCAATTGCTGATGTATATTTCCACCTTCCCAGACAATCACATATATTCTCAAATAATTATGAAGACAAATTTGGAAAATTACTCCTTCATCTTATTCATACTTTGGAGAGATTTACTTTTGGATTTGATTGACTAATTATGTATTGTTTAAGAGGCATTTAGAAGTTGGTTATTACATTCAACATAAAACTTGTAGCGAATATGGATGACAACTTCTGTTTAATATCAGTGCAAGAAGTCTTATGTTGAATGTTACTAATTATGATTCAGAGAAATTTTGCTTTAATTCCAGGGCTGTATCTGGCAGATGCAGTTTATTGCACTGAGGCATAAAAGAAAAAATGCTGTGTTTCCTCTCTAACGGCCTGAAAAAAATTGAATTAGGCAGGCAGGATTTTTTTACTTATTTCATTTAACCATTTTTTTTTTTTTGAAGATATATATTTTTTTTTTTTAGACGTTATACAAAACAGTAGATATTAAATAAAACTAATACAGATGCTTGCATGACCGAAAAACATTACAAAATACGAGTTTGCTGTCGTAATATGCCTTTTTGTGAAGCTTTTTTGAAAAAAAAAAAAAAAAAATTTTCTTTAAATTGTTTTTAGACTTAGATCTATTTTGTAGGGTCAGTCGGGTTAGAGGAAACAAGACATTTTTTGGAGGCCTGATGATACAGATGAGTTTTATTTGCAATAGGAGTCTGGGTGACTGGGTCTTGAGACTCTTGACCGACTTCTTGAGATGTCCATGACAGTGTCAGACATGTCAATCTTCTCTTCATGTGAGTCTCACAGAACACTATTGTCACACACTATCAGTGATAATCTAGATACAATCTGATTGTATAAAAGTCATGTTTATACGCTCACCTAGATAACATCACATTCACTTTCAACATTACCTACATACAATATCTTTTTGAGATAACACCTTTTACCTGTATGAGCCCCGTAAACAATAACTTTTCTTTACTTCATTACATTTATCTAGTTTATTTATAATTGTAAGCATGCAAAAATGAAACATGTTTAAATGTTTATTTAAGAATGTTTCCTAAAATAAATATATATTAAAGTAATGTTATATTGCAAACGTAGTGAAAGTAGAATTATTAAAAAACATGTTAAATTTCATTATTTGTTGTCAGTTCATGGAAAAGCAAACCAGGACATTTTCTTTTGAAATTGCTTGTGTGATGACTTAACACTGATTCTACAGAATGAAACATGCCTAATTAGATTAAGAAAGTTAACTCAAATATAAGTTTACATTATAATGTCAACTTTAAATTTTCAAAGTACTGAAAATAACATTAAACATTGTTTTATTAATGGTTTGATTGATTGATTGATTGATTGATTGATAGATAGATTGATAGATAGATAGATATAAAGTGTTTTATGTCATGCTCAAGGGTATTTATAAACTTATATGACAGCGGTGTATTCCAACAATTATTGACACGAGCACAATCATAACATGTGTAGTGTTTTCATGAAGTTAATTTCCTTCCAGCGCTAAGTAAATTGATTGATTGATTGGTGTTTTACGCTGTACTTCAGGGTATCTACCTTATATGGCAGTGGTGTATTCCAACAATAATTGACATTAGCACAACCAAGATGTGCAGCGTTTCCATAATGTTGGAAAGTAAATTATCCTCCAGTGCTAAGTAAGGACAGCATTACTACTCTTCAAACAAACTGCCCTTAGCCAGAGGACTTTATATCAGTTTTATGCTAGTATCTTAAACAATGGGTAATGCACAAACTGCAGCCAAATTTATCCAAGCGGCCATGTCTAGGTACTTTTATCATTAAGAAGAACAGCTACACAAATATTAACCAATCAAATATCTTTCTTTTCAAAATAAGTGCCTACGTCACGCGACCTGTAGAGTCGACTGTTTAAACCTTTGACAGTTCACCTATATAGGTCATTATAACATTGTAACACAGAAGAGTGTTAGTCGCCTGACGTCAGGACAGAGCTGGCCAGGCCCAAAAAGTCAGCGGCCAGTTATTTTATGCTATCAAGAAACTATAAGACAATGCCATATTTAAGTATATTTAAAGGCAACCATTCAAGGTGTCATAGGGGTCATTTTAGTCAGAGTAGTGCTTTAAGGAAATACAAAGAATGACTTTTTGTTGCAAACTTTGAACTTATCACTCTTTTGCTTCATAATCTTTATCTGAGTTTAATTTATATATTTTAAATAAATGAAGAGTAATATATATATATTATAATTTACTCAAAATATATATCATGTCTTTAAGCACTCCTAAAAAAATGTGCATACACATGTATTGTATGAATTTCACATTTCTTGTTCTTGTAAGAAGCCAGTGCCTTCTGTACACATGTGTGGTTAGAACAGGTCCTCATAAAGGAAGTTTCAAATTTCTAGTGTAAAGCATTCTGTCTCCATTGGTGACCTCTACATGTCGGTCTAACCACATAAATAACACTGTACTAATTTAGTCCAGATAATCTTATGGAATTATGGATATCATTCAATGGACTCTTTTGTTTTTCATTATAACTTATGCAGAAAAAACTGAGAATTTAACAAACAGGCCTGTGCTATTGGGGAAAACAAAAAGAACAGGGTCTCCCAATAGTTATGCAAACTTTTTTTAGGAGGACTGATCTATCATAGTAGGTATCCCAAATTGTTTGCAGTCTTCCTCTACATAATCAATGAGACTGTTATTTTTACAAACAGAAAGGGACATTTATGTATTTGAAAAATCAGCAAACCAGGGGAAAATTCACATGTTAGGTTATCACACAAAATTTAGAGGACCAATTTCAAAGTTATGCTGGAAAAGATTACAACACAGGTAGAATAAAATTGGGCCTACTATTTTATTTGTCAGTCAGTAGTACCAGTATTATACTGAAGTGGCCTGACCCGTTAAAGGTCTTTTCCCTTCATCCTGTGCATCTTGAGAGGAAGACATTAGTCATTGTTAAAAAGTCTTTAACTCTGACCTGAGATTCCAGGTAGAACCATAAATCAAATAATCAGCGATTTGAGCTTTTCACCAACAGCCATTTAACTGCCATGTTGAGCCCTTGTTCAAAATGTATAGTATTCATTTTGTTTGTTTGTTTGATTGTGGTTTACCATCGTTCTCAAGAGTATTTCACTTATGGTGACGGATTGTCCACTTCACACTGTTCCTTGCCTTAATACAGTGGAAAACTGTGAGGAAACCTCATAAAAATCACCCATGCGATTTCCAGGGGGCACATCTTGTGACTCACTCATATACTGTACATTTTGAACCCTGCTTGCCAATGCCGAGTGAATCTAATAACACAAAGAGTATTTCAATTCTAAGACCGTGATATACTACTCAATTAGTCACACTAAATCTAACACCACAACAACATGTGAAGTATTTGTTGTTTTGATGAAGTTATATTCCTCAAGTGCAAGTAGAAGACAACTCTGACTAGGACATACTGCCATTAGCCTAGATCCCCAAAATCAACAAGGTCCAGGAAGCATTAAATAAGGCAGATGCAATAAGACAATGTTGTCCTCTATGTATTGTCCTGGATATCACAATGGATAGCAGATTGAATTATGTTTGCCCCTTAATAGCTTAGAGAGCATCAATTTTTTATAAATTGAGTATTACAGGAAATTGAATGGGCTGTTTTTATTAAACTGTAGGTGTACTGTTTTTTGTTATTTTGGGATTTTGCTTATTGTTATAGGAAAATGATAGAAGTAATGGCCTGAAATGTGAAACAGTTGCGTTATCCTCTGGGTAGCTAGCTCCTGTGTGAAAATAGATTTAGATGTTTTGTATAATTTCAACTCTGGACAATAGTTCACAATGCCACACAACACCAGTTTCCATCCACATAACATAAAAACAACATAAAAACACCATATATTCCTAAATCAACAAAAGACAGCCACCATTACTTTGCTGTCAGCAGACTAGGCCTGTCATAAGTAGCCCCAGTAGTGTATGAACAAAAGAAACAGAAGAATATGTAACAACTCAATAAAACTATGGTAGATGGCTTTGTCAAATTGCCCGGAAACCTAACTGTACTGGGAATAACTGAACAGAAATCCCTAATTAAGCTCCTTCCGTAAATCGTTTGGAAATTATTTAATATTATCTATACATACATGTATTTATAACCTCAACAGAGAAATGAAGTACGAGGGTTTAGAAAATATACAGGCCATATAATATTATGACATTTTTTAAGCAAGTTATTTTGAATGTCATTGGTAAACGGTCGGCTTCCTATAAAAGACATTATAGGTAAATATAATTAAACAAGTTTAAATGTTTATGGCTGTCCGTTTATGTTTATGGCTGATGTCAGTAATCATTATTAAGGTGTTCCACTGGCTTTATTATAATTTATAATTTACTCTGGGTAAAACATCCTGTGACGTTAAAGAGAACACATTGGCTGACTACCAGTTCATGACAAGTAACCCGCGACAGTGAGCCGAAAAGCCAATCGTGCACCTAACTCATAATCATAGGTATATACTGGGCTACCAGTGTTTACATTGTTGTGTAAATTTAGAGGCTACTCAGTACTATAAGACATGGTGACCGACAGACTGTGTGTTAGTCATCACAATATGGCACTCAAATTTATAACATATGTGCCTATAGTAGCTGATAACCCAAAAAGAAATTTGCGTGTATAAAATTTATTGATTGGGAGTACTTTCTTACCATTCTGTGTATTTTGTGTTACAGCATAGCACAGAATATTTATTTCTATGTGTATTGTGACGGCCTTTTGGTATATCTCACCTAAATCAATTATGTGTACAAAAAATAATGTAAAATTTATTAATTTTTTCAAGATGTGAAAATATTTTACCAACTTTGTACATTTAGGCTAAAAAATCACATTTTAAGTGTACAAAATACTTCAGAATACAGCGGGTAATCAGGTCTAAAAGTACATGAAGGATTGTTTGTTTGTTTGATTGGGGTTTAACGTCGTACTCAAGGGTATTTCACTTATATGACGACGGACAAAACAGTACATGAAGGACTTCACATCTGAATTTACAGGCGTGTTAAATTGTTCCAGGGGATAAAATTCACATTTCAGAGACATATTTCTTAAATAGCACATTAAAACTAGGTAAAATTGATGAAAATGTGAAAATGATTTTCTACATTGAGGATAAAAAATAGACCATTTTCGGTGATAAATTAAATATCTACTACATTGTTCAATTTATGCAACTTACACACCAGCAGAAAAGTTTTATCATTGTGAAGCTCTAGTGTCACCAATCTCTTGATGCAACCACTGTAAAATTTGACCAGGTAGCATTAATAAATACTGACAAATGTTCACATTAAGAATTGTTTTGGCAGTGAGTTTTAAAGAAGAGCTACATGTTAATTGGTTTAAAATGCCATCAAAGATTTAAATTTTTCAAATATCTTTCCAGGTTTTTCACGGACTCAAACACACAACTTCTAGAAGCAGGGACAGAGAAATAGGCTTTACCACAGGGTGTCTTGCTTGTTATTTTTATAGACTGTCCCAAAATTAGCGTGTCTAAAGCTCGAGACATTATAGGGTACATAGAAAGCGAACTGTAGCTAAATATGGTTGATCACATCATCAAATGCATGTTTGTTTGATTGCTGTTTAACATCGTGCTAAATGTAATCACTGAGCCATGGCATCAGGCCTACCATAGTGAGACATGAACAACTGAAGGTCAACATAAACAAACCTAGGATAAGAACGCATGTTTCTGAACCCTGAAGTGACTGTAAATAAATAGATATATTTAGTTCTACAGGTAGATGTATGACTGGTTGATGTGCTACATGACAGGTGTTTACCAAATCATCACACTTCTAATGTTAACTAAAGAAAGTCAGATGCATGACACTGAGATTGGGGTCATTCCTATCTGAGTGTGACTATCAATTTCTCTGATCAAAATGATATACATGTACTTTAAGCACATCATGACATGAACTCATGCATTCTACATTTACAATTACTTCAAGACACAACAATTCAGATAAGATTGATTGATTGATTGATTGATTGATTGATTGATTGATTGATTGATTGATTAATTGATTAATCCTGAATATTCGAGCTTTTCTTCAAAATATGTTAGGTGTCACAATTAAGTAGGTGATAAAAAAAAGCAAAATAAAAAGGACTGGTTTAGTCTTTAAAGACATGTCACATTGACTGATTGATTGCTTGATTGCTTGATTGATTGATTTGTGTTTTACGTCATGTTTTAGGGTATTACACTTATATCATGGTGGTACATGTATTCAAAGAATAATTGACATTAATATAACCAAGCTGTGAAGTATTTTCATAATGTTGGTCAGTTAACCTTCCTCCAGTCATGAGTGCTAAGTAAAGACACCAATGGTACTCTTCAAACCAACTGCCCTAGCCAGAGGGCCAACTCAGATAATACAATACATCTAAACTAACACTTGTAAGGAGAATGGTGTACATACAGATTAGCACATGGTCTGTAAATGTGTTAGTCGCGCCTGGGATTACAGTATATTGTAATTTCAGGTCACACCAATTCAAGAAGTTGGATAACAGGAACCCTACTAAACTCCCATTCTGGGTTATCTTCTTTTTTTTTTTTCTTCTTTTTTTTTTTTACAAATTGATATGTGTATTATTATTATTTTTTTTTTTGTCTTCCAGGCCTAATACTTCATTTTGCCATGGTAAAAAACCCTGACAGTTGTTTAACAAGTATTCATTAATGATTTTCATACTCTCCGTTTATTTTCCGCATTATTATATCAAAGTGAAAACATCTTGCTGTAGTATCACTGTGGTTATTTTCTTTTTACAGTTATGATGCCGCCAAAGAAAGACAGCTTTCAGTTGTTATGTTTTTTTGTTTTATTTTTCCAATCGAACCTGACTTTAGTGTCACGAGTCGAATTGACTCTGGAAAACATTCAAGTGCCCAAAATAATGAAATATAATGGCTAAGTTCTTTACGAGAATGAATACGTTATTATTTTCTAGTTGTAGGCACTGTGTAGATGTAAATGACAATCAACTTCTTTAGCAAAGTGGATGCAGACACTAAATTTTGACTGGTTTCCACACGAAATCATGTCTCGGTTTCTGAGTACCTCAGCTCACGGGTCACGATTCACTTGGCTTATATTACACAATGTCATACAATATAATACACTACAATAATCACAGACCTGTCTGCCCTAGAAGAAATTTATTTGTAGAAAAATTAGTATTTTGGGAGTATTTTCCTACCATTTGTGCATTTTTGTGTTACAGCATAATGCAGAATATTCGCTTTTGTGAATATCTTTATGGTCCATTGGTGTATTTAACATATATTATGTGTCCAAAATACATTCCAAAACACTTTTTTATACAAGCATTTAAGATGCCATCTTATGTTAAATGCCATAAAGTCAAGAATTTGTCAAAAATTAAAAACTGGCTGCTCAAAAAGAACAGGTCTGAATCCATTTCCTATATTTGTGACCCGTTCCACTTGCTCCAGCATTTACCCAAACTAAGTCATTTCATTTTCCCAGTCATTTCAAGGACTGTATGAACATAGATTTACCCGCATTATGAGAGTTAAAATAAAATTTAACAAACACTAAGTTATGAGTTTATTTATTGGGTTTGTTTCATTGGTTTTTAACTTCATACTTAAGGTTATTTCATATGAATGAATGCCAGCAGGGGTTTAGCCAGAAATCAAAAGTATATTGTCCGAAATGTTCATTTTGCTAGACCTTGTAAGTAACTGGGTGTCCATTAATTAAAGTTTCTTAAAACAAGGTGTCCATTTGGACCTGGGTGAACACCCCTCTGTCTAAGCCCTTGCATGCCAGCCCGATGGTTGAATGTTTGTTTGTTTGATTGGGGTTTAACGTCGTACTCAAGGGTATTTCACTTATATGACGACGTGCCAGCCCAATGGGTGAAGGATACCACCCTCGACACCACTGGCAACAAACAAAGACAGGATGGGACAAATACAGAACAACAACTGGACGCAATACAGACGCCATAAACAGATCGGCTTCCTGTTCCCTTTTAGCTCTGAAAGCACCAGGGCAACATGAAGCTCCCTCCAGCCGCCGGCCAATGGTTGAAGGAACCATCCTTGACCTCAATAGTAACAAAGACAAGAGAGGACAGAACAGGACGCAATACAAGGACATCACAGATTGGTTTTATGTTGCCCCTTAGGCCAATAATAAAAAAGCTCTGATACACTAGGGCAACAGGAATTTCCCTCCCAACCCTCCACCTACTGTATATTATGGGAGCTGAAACTCTTTTACACAGCACTGGCATAGTGACGCATGTTCGTTTACAATGGTAGTTTGTTTTTTTGATTGATTGCTTGATTGATTGGCGATTAACGCTGTTCTTAACTCTTAAGGTCATTTCACTCACATGATGACGTGCCAGCCCAATAGGTGAAACGAATCATCCGTGATGGAATCAAGCATAGACAAGAGTGAGTTTATGGAACAATAACCCACTGGCCTGTGGTGCAATTCCCCAAATTATGTCAAAAACTGTGTCAAACAAAATATACTCTGTTCATATATATATGTTTGTGGTACACTGTGGAAGTTGCAGTGTTAGCCAATTTGTTTTATACTTATACTCTATGCAGATGGATTGTTTCATTGATTGGGGTTTAACACCATACTTAAGGTATGCCAACACATATGCTGAAGAAAACCACCAATGACATCACTGGTTTGTCTGACATTACTGGTAACAAACAAAGACAAGGCAGGAGAAACACAACACATAGTACAAAGACATGGCAATTAGCTTTGTGTTGGCCCTAAGCTCAGTTAGCTGTCAGAGCACTATGACAAGAGGACTAGTTTATTTAAAGAAAAAACAAAATTCAGTCAACTCAGTTTACCATCAATTTCATAAATCCACATGCACAGGTATAAATAACACTCATCATTTAAAATATATTACATTGAACAATAATATACAGTATGCCAACTGAATTTAAACTGACAGACTAGCCACTAAGGTTAACCTCAACAACCCTGTGTAGTGTACAAGAATCTCCTTGTGATGATGTTTTCTTTATTTATAATTTAGTATGTACAATTTATTGTGGTGCATTATTTATACCTGTGCATGTGGATTTATGAAATTGATGGTAAATTGAGTTGACTGAATTTTTTTTTTTTTTTTTTTTTTCGTTTGCCAGGGTAGGCAATTTTTGATCTTTCACACAGTCACCTCATATCAAAAATGTCAACGAATTATTTAATATCGTTGGGGAGCCCGCCACTATTTCCCCTCCAACATGGGTGAGTGACGTGAGCACAGCAACGCACTGGACTTCACATTAATAACGGCATTTGATGGCTAAGTACTGCTGTGGCACACAACTGTCATGAGTGAATTATCCTTTAGATCGTCGTTAAACATCTATCCGTTCTGAACGGTTCATTAAATAATGTCTGGGTGTCAATGTAGACGTTGTTGTTGTAATCATGACAACAGGTGCCCGTCCTAGACAGAGGCCTATACATTTCACATTCAAATTGGATTTCGCGATCTCTTTATGTTTCGATCAAATGGTTACAATTTCATTACACTCATAAAATTGTCAACTTACGGTGATAACGCCAAGGCTCGCATAACTCCAAGAGCTTCCTACATTTTTGAGAAGTCAGCATAAGCAAAATGACGGAATCGAGATACCCATTGACAGAACTGGGGAGATAACTCTGAACGGCATAAAACACAGTCATCTCAGTAATTATGGTCCGTGGAGTTCAGGCGAAACAAGTGTAGAATCACTATAGATAGCTGCGACATTACGCTCTTTACTGGACGTTATTTAGAATGTTAACTGATAAAGCATTGCAAAATGTGACAGATACGGACATATTTGCTGCCATGGAAACCTGAAATTTATTCAGAATGATACCATTTTCAATAGGAGTTTACTTTAAAATTATATTAAGCTGCATTCCAAATTTGAACACTCTCATCTTAAGCGGTTTGGCTTCTATCCTGTTCAGGTGGTCATTTAAAAAAAAAAGCAACAGATTCGGACATATTTGTTGTCATGGAAACCTGAAATTTGTTTGGAATGATCCCATTTTCAATATTAAGCTGCATTCCAAATTTGAACTCTCTACCTTAAGCGGTTTGGCTTCTATCCTGTTCACGTTGTCATGAGGGAAAGTTGGACAGACTGACAGACCAACCAACAGACAGACAGATAGACAGAGTGAGTGAGTTATAGAGCGGCTCAGTCGCATCTTAAAACACAAACTTCTCCATTATTAAGTGAAAGGTATGGAACCGTGGAAGGGACATAGTTAGAAAAAAAAAAAAGAGAGCCCACAAAATATGTCAACTCGGGGGAAAATATTTTACTCCGTTAGCCAGCCAATGAGACACCTTCTTTCAGAAAAGCTGTCGAATGATTGGTTAGAACCAGGACACAATTATGACGAGAATTTTTTTTTTTTTTTATATAGACGCACAAAATTTTTTTCATTATTATAAATTAATTTCCCGCGTGATACTGAGCCAATCAGATCCCAGTGCTAAGTCGGGGTATATTAATTTTCCCCACGATTACACCCAATCAGAACCCAGAACTAAGTCTGGCAAAATGAATTTCCCTCATGTTAGTCCACCAATCAAACTCAATCTTCTTACACCTTCATGATATGTTTCTCAGCTCACTGATTGGATGGTTATCTCGAGGGGAAAACAATTTGGAACAAGATTTAAACAAATTTTTGTGTCTATCAAATTTTTGTTCTCATCATAAATGTAACACAGGGGAAATTAATTTACCCCGAGATAGTGTCATGGTTATAGCCAGTCAAGCGACAGCTTTTCTGAAATAAATCATCTCATTGGCTGGGTAACACAGGGAAAAATAGTTCCCCCGAGTTAACTTATTTGGTAAATAATTTTTATTTAGCGGCTGGATTTAACAAAAAATAATTTAAGCATGTCCCTTCCACGGTTCCGTAGAAAGAAACATGACGAACACTAATTTTGTTTGTATGTATGCCTGTTAGCAGAGTCATCGTAGCAATATGCTATATACTCTGTTATTGGCCCTTCTGTGTATTTAAATCTGAATATTAATGTTGTATTTATATGGACCTTTAGTGTCTGAAATAAAGAATTATTACATATAATTATTATATATACCAGAAGTATATTAACTATACAGTTAATAGTTAATCAGCTCGCTGTCTATGCAAATTAGCGGTCTGTTTGTCCAAGATGTATCTTGGTTGCTTTTTAACTTACTAGGATTTAAAAACTTTCATACAACATTCTTCTATTATAAGGTGTGAATCATTCAATTTTTGTTTAGGGAGGGAGTTTCCTGCTGCTCAAACTACTTGCTCTCAGAGCTACAGGGCAACATGAAGTTGATCAACTTGATCGGTTTGTGAGTTCTATCGTCCTGTCTGGTCTTTCTTCTTTGGCTTCAAGGTTGGTTTGCTTCATCCATTGGGCTGGTACACTCTCCTGTGAAAATTGAGTTAGCCCATATTTGGACTTTTCCCCCTACATTTAACACTCTAAAAATGTGCGAAACTCTTCCCTTTTGGCAGTTTTTCATCTGGAAAAACCTAGTATAAGCTTATCTTGTAAGTATACTGATGAAATGCATACTGATCTGGAAAAACCTAGCAATTCAACTTGGTAGGTTTTTCCAGATCAGTCTACATGACATATAAGCTTATAGCATACTAGGTTCTTCCAGATGAAAAACTGCCAACAGGGAAGAGTTTTGCACATCCTGAAACAAAACAGTTTTCCTTTGTTTTCTCAAATTCGCATTCTACAGGCTTACGAGGTTTACCAGATTACAGGAGCTCTGGTAGGCCCACATGTGGGTGTGTTTGATTGGGGTTTAACGTTGTACTCAAGGTTATTTCACTGATATGACGACTGATTGTCCACGTCACACAGTTCCTTGCCTTATTACAGTGGAAAACTGAGGGAAAAAACCCCACCAAAAACACCTCTGCGATTGCCGGACCAACATCGTGTGACTAACTCATAAACCTTATGGTCTACAGACGAACTCGATCCTGTGAACGGCCTTTTAACAGGAGAGGCCCTCAGGTGACGGGCAGTTTGATTGAAGAGTAGTAATACTGTCTTTACTTAGCACTGGAGGAAAATTAATTTTTCAACAGTATGGAAACGCTTCACATCATGGCTTTGCTAGTGTCAATTATTGTTGGAATACACTGTCCTTATATAAATGAAATACTCTTAAGCATGGTGTAAAAACACTGGTCAACCTATAAATCAATCTTATAAGAGAGCGATACTGCTTCCAAACTTTGTATAAATGTTGTATATAAATGTTATCTTTTATGCTTACTTTATCGGATTATATTACAGATGGATTACCACTCAGCAATATATATATTGACATTTATGTATGCAGCATTCAATTATTCATTTATTCTAATTTACTTAATGTGTAAACAGATCTCTTTGTCTTCTTTATACAAATATGGATAGATTATATATTTTGAATAAATGAAGAAAGAAAGTTTTGCATGCCTCGACCGGGATTTGAACCCGGGACCTTTAAACAGACCCAACACGCTACCGACTGAGCTTGTATATACTAGTATATTGAACAAATGAAGAGAGCTATATATATGGCATAAATGAAGAGAACTTGTATATTTGCGTGAGCCTCTGTAGCTCAGTCGGTAGAGTGTTGGGCCTGTAACCCAAATTTTGCGGGTTTGAATCCGGTGGGGGCAAGCGAATTGTTCTCTCTTCGTTTATTAAAAATATATATATAGTTTATATTTTAAAATGTACCGGTATATGCTCTACTTCTGTATGACTGGAGATCACGGCTAGAATCGTAAGCTTTCCTCTAAAGTAGAGTATAATTTTACTTTCGTATGCATAAAAGAAATCAATTTTACGACCTTACAGAGAAATATTTAATCGTATTTTTTGTTTCTCATACCACTGATACCAGTATATTTGATGTAGTGAAAAGGAGATCTATTTTATCAAGTACGTTGAATCTAAGTCAGATTATCAATGCTGATAACTTAAGGTTATGTTGAGGACTAGGAATCGATTATAGTTTAGCTTCTCCACTCGACTTAGTTGCAAAGGATAACGGTGTTTTATCAATAATCATGTGACTGATAAATATACTTATTGGTATAGAATTATCTCCCTGTGAGAGATAGAGCATTATTAGCGCGCGCTACTATAGCAACATGATAACTTTGACTTGTTGAGTAGCTTATTTAGTTGGCAAAGGTTAATAGTTATATCGATCAATTTTCAATCTTATCACGATGTACTATATATAGTTCTATATACAGATGCAACAAGTTAATCATCTTCAATAACCGAGCTATTGTACATTACGACCGAAGCAACAAGTTAATCATCTTCAATAACCGAGCTATTGAACATTACGACAGATGCAACAAGTTAATCATCTTCAATAACCGAGCTATTGTACATTACGACAGATGCAACAAGTTAATCGCCTTCAATAACCGAGCTATTGTGCATTACCACCGATGCAACAAGTTAATCATTTTCAATAACCGAGCTATTGTACATTTCGACCGATGCAACAAGTTAATCACTTTCAATAACCGAACTATTGTACATTATGACCGATGCAACAAGTTTATCATCTTCAATAACCGAGCTATTGTACATTACAACCGATGCAACAAGTTAATCATCTTCAATAACCGAGTAATTGTACATTACCACCGATGCAACAAGTTCATCATCTTCAATAACCGAGCTATTGTACATTACCACCGATGCAACAAGTTCATCATCTTCAATAACCGAGCTATTGTACATTACGACCGATGCAACAAGTTAATCATCTTCAATAACCGAGCTATTGTACATTACGACAGATGCAACAAGTTAATCATTACGACCTAGGATTACAATAATGTATATTGCAATCCCAGATTACGACCCTTGGATAGCCGAGTTGCAATAACCAGAAAAGATGCAAATTAGAGTGCATTACTGCTATCATAAGCTTAAAATACGAGTTAGGTGCACGATTGGCTTTTCTCGCATTTTATCGCGTTACTTGTCATATACAGGCAGTGAGCTAACGTGCTATCTTGAAAGTCACGTGATGCACCTAGAATAAATGATAATAAAGCCAATAGTGTACCTTTATGTCAAATACAGAGTATCAGATTAATAATCCAAATATCCAAAATACACATTATATTTACACGGATACCCATAAATGAATGTCCACTTCACACTGTTTTTTGCCCTATTACGATGGAAGGAGGAACCGGGAGGAAACTTCGAAAAAACCACCCCCTCGATTGCCGGAACCACATCTTGTGACTCACTCATATACCTGAGAGTTGACAGACGGGCTCGATCCACTGAACAGTTCATCGACGTTGGCTTTAGAAAGCACACTCGCTAACCACTCAGCCTAGGCCGCAGGCCGGATTAGCATAAACTAAATTAGAACTATATGTAACCTGTATTGCCTGCTGGGTTTTTTTTCACCAAGAATGCCAACAGACCGATAAAGATTCAAAGCTTTACATTTATGAGCTAAGTGGTGTCTGTCTCCTACATTAATTCCGAACAAAAACAAGTACATATTACTCAACGTGTCCACGCCTCATAATATCATGCTCAGCATCGGTATCATACTCATGCAGCTGATACAAGTGTTAGTTTTTCACGCACTTTCTCGCGTTACTTGTCATATACAGGCAGTCAGCTCACGCGTTATCGTCCGTGTGAAATGTATAACATATGACATATGTGGAATTTTTATTGTAGTAATATATATACATATCGCCATCCTAATAAGATGGGTGCCTTAGTCATATATACCACTTGGGATAAATTATTTAAAAAAAAACCCCTTATAAATCTGCCTTTATCCCATGCTTGACATAGGCAATTCTCTTATTAATTTCTAACACATTAAAAGTCAGTGTTAACTGTAGCGCCCTTTACAACAAAGAGTTTCTCATGACGTACAGCTGATTAAGGCAAAAGTATGAAATTAGACACAAACACTTAGGCATTTCTTTCATTAGGACGACAAATTATAATGTCAGTCTATTTCGCAACGGTTTGGAACCTACAAAAACGTGTTCAAACCCTATCTAGACGAGAATATTCGGTATAACAAATTTTCGACCTAGTGCAACATCAAATGTCCTGAGCTGACATATTTTCCATTCGCAAATTTGTAGCGTTAACTGGAAACTGTTTTTATTTTTTGTTAATTTTTAAATTTATTGTGAGGTTATCTATTTGGGATCCTGTTTTATAGCACATTTTTCCGTATGGTCGATCCGATGCCAACAATTGCAGACCTGCCTATCCAAGAAGAAATGAATGTGTAAAAACAGTCCTTTTTAGTAGTATTTTCTGACCATTTTGTGATTAAGCTTGGCATATAATTGATATTTTTGTGAATATTTTTGTGACCTATTGGTGCATTCAACATAATTAATTGTTCAAAATACTTCAGAATTATCCAGGTAGGCAGGTCAGGAATTGGAAGTGTCGTGTCCGCTTTCCTCGATACTCCCATTAGGTTGTTTTCTTGATAATATGTTTATCCCAGATATGCACCCACCGAATTAAAATATAGCATTGCATATTTGTCTATAACTGGGGCGTGAATAAATTTCGCTGTAGTGTACAGTTTCAAAAGTTAAATGTACCGGCATACAAGTTTCCAGAATGTGATGTAATATATTACAAGCTTATCGCTACAGGCCTTTTTTCCACATGACCTAAATATTTTATGAATAGAGAATGTTTTTATGGCCACTTGACGGCTTAATACGAAAAACTGCCAAGTTGGCCTTTCCAACAAAAAGTTGCGTTGCTTCGATGACCTTGGGTAAGGAATGTTTTATTTAAAGAAGGCACGGATCAAATAGTGAACAATGGTTCCGTATAGCAAAGCCTGGAATACGATCAGGACAATTCTGCATGCATTAAGCCTGGGTCCTGCTGTATTGTTGATCGAAAGTCCATTGTATTTCTTTGGTTAGTTCATTCTCATAACTTGTACCTTACAGCTTGACCAACGATTTCATTGTTAAGACTTTGTATAAGCACTCATTGTGAAAAAAATCGATTCACGAAGAGAATAAACGTTTCTTGCCAGGAATTTTTTGATCTACGCATTGTCCGCTAAACTGACTAAATCGATAAAGCTTCCGTCCTGAAATGAACGATGAACTCGTATAGGTAGGTGCAAGACACATGTAAACGTGCAATCGGTTAATCGATCAATATCGATCTGTATATTTTATGAAATGTTTAACCAAAAATATATTACATTAGCTGTATGTCTACCAAGCTTAATAAATGTTCGACATGCGCACTAACGAAATAGCAATACGGACCTCGCCTTCGCTTAAGTATATATTTTTAATTTTAGAGAAAGAAATGTTTGCTAGTCCCTACAGAGAATCGAACTCACGTCTATAGCTATAACTTCATTTTATATTTCTAAAAGCAATCACACTTGCACAGGGATATAGATCAATTAAAATCGAAGAATCATCATATGTTCTAGATAACTCCCAGAGACAAGTTTCTAAATAAACCTTAATCTGAGTTATGTTATGGGTAACCTACAGACATCTCGAGAGAAGGTAATGAGCATTAGTATGGTGTATAAAATATTGTTAAAAATGTAACTAACAAGATATTTAGCAAGACGGTCTCAAGAGACAAAAGACAGACCCCACAAAAGATTAGCTAAGATTAATCTCTGAGAGCATCAGATTGATTAATTGATAGATTGATCGATTGACTGATTATGCATTGATTGGTTGATTGATTACTTGATTGACTGATTGATTGATAGTTCATGATTTGATCGATCGATCGATTGATCACTTGGTTGAATAATTGATTGATGGACTGATTGATCATGTATCGATCGATTGATCGGTCTGTCCATCGGCGACTGGTTGATTCATTTATCTATTACACCAATAAATTGTTTCTTTCATTGAACAATTACCCTCCCCCTCTCCCCCCTCATCTCTTGTGACTTGCAGAACACTTATACTGTGGTATCGCAAATGCCCTGTTGGACCCAAATCCTATCGAACGACCTATGACATGGACGAAGTCCAAACCCTCCCTCAACGAGTAAATAACAAAACCATATAATCTCACAAAATTTTATAAATATGCCTGTATCGTCATCAGGTGTAAATTTACTATAAAGAGGGGACGTTGAACCTACAGACAGGTCTACAGTAGTTAAATAAACAAGCTCAGGTGTCTAAGTGCCCTGCGTGGAGAATAAACATTGATAAGATTACCGACATGTCCAGGCACACTGTGCACTTGGACATTTGAGCTTGTTTGTTTAACTACTTTATACTGGTATATAGCTATAGTAAAAACAAGTTAATGAATCCGCCCTATCCAAAACTAACAACATGAAATGATAATGGTCAATTAAAATTGAGCCCATAAGGAATAATATATAATAGAAGTATTTGAAAGTATCCTATAAATGTTGGCTCAGCGCATAGCAGGTCTGTCTACTAATACCAATCCGATGTAACGTTCACAAATCGAGTGCGCCTGTCGACCATCAGGTATAGGCCTACCGTATATGAGTGAGTCACACAATGTGGCTCCTGCAACCGCGGGGGTGTTTTTTCTTTACGAGTTTTCACATGGTTTTTCACCGTATTTAAACAAGGTGCAGTGTAAAATGTACACATCGTCTGCATATAAGTGAAATACCCTTAAGTATCGGTACCACGTTCATACCCTAACAACAAACAAACGTGGGCACAGGGAACAATTTTAACAAACACTTTCCTCAAAATACATAGATGCGGGTATTACTAGGCGGGAGCTTAATCCACATTCCCTGGTGCTTTCAAAGCTCAAAACCAACACAGACTCGAACTGTTGTGGCTCTGTGCTTTGCTTCGTATTGTTGTTGTCCTGTCATAATGACACAGTTGCAGTGGTGTTTTAAATGTCTGTTCAGTGCAAATATTTGTGAACAAAACACTTCACAGATTATGTTTTAAGGTTTACCCCCTTACGACAACTGAGACAAGTTAAAAAAAAGCTTACAGCAAGGCGTTTAACATTAAACAAAATATCAATAACAATTTGTTTCATTTGTGTAACCTAGGCTTTCACCTGATAAAGACACATACGTAGAGACCTTCATCAAAATATTTTGGTGCCATAATATTTCAGTTAATCTCTGTATAAACAATAATAAACCATAATATCAACTTTTGTTTTTCAAAATTGAACAAAACATTAACAAAAACTGAGAATAATGTTTATTTTTGTAGGTCTATCGCTGAGGTGCCCCCTTCCCTTGATGCCCTATAGCTAGCTATAGGCACGTGTTTATCTTGCCTGATGGCTCATCCAGCCTCGGCGTTACACCAATCTAGTTGTTAAATGTCAATGGTCAGAGAATCGGAAAATCCAATATTCGCGCAAACTACAGCGGAACATTAGCTAGCTGATACCTGGGCCTTACAGGTGGTCGCTTATTCAACTTATCATCTAGCTTCAAATACCAAATCACGAAGTGTCACGCTTGCGAAATCACAAATGCTGCATACATGTTTTACTCCACAGTCCACAGCAGGTTCAAACACAGCATGATCAGGCAACTAGAGAATAGGTCTTTGTCAATAGCATTAACATAACCTAACACTGTATAGTTAGTATTAGTAGGCAGTGGGCGTGTCCGTGGACTAAACATACAATGATAGGTATGTATTTCACGTGGATACGTTCCTTTGTAACTGAGAAATTAACTACATACACAGACATACACGTGTTGTCATTTTGATATTTTCTGTATTCATACATGTAAATAGAAATGGACTAGGAAAGTATTTTTTTAAAAATGACACAGATAATTTCCGCATCGTATTTACTTCCATGAGCTAAGTCTATGTACATATTTAAGTTTGGTTATTTTCTTTCGGTTAAGTGTCTACCCCGCGGTTAATTCACTCAACTGCTGTCCATTTAGAGAAAATTTTCGACCAAATTTCGAATTCTACTATATCGTATAGAGTAAACGTCGGACGTATATGCTCTTGCTAGTATGGTATATTATGCATGACTTCCATAACTATTACATATTCAGTCACTTAAAGCTAATATACGAGTCAACAAAATGATGATAAATGATAACTGTTGTTTGTCGGAAGAAAAGATGCATTCAGATGCTAATGCATGTATATAACGTAAACGTAAGATGAGAAGCATTTAGACGTCCATCAAATAACTTTTATAAAGCAGATAACTCGAATTCACAAATAAAGCAAGGGCCTATTTAAGTGTTTCTTATAAACTATTTAATTGTCATATAACGTGGAACTATCTTACAGCCGGGGGGTTCGTGTTATCAAAGATTAAATTACAGTTCAGAGCCTAGACTTTGTAAAGGCAGGCTGAACATGTGGTTAACTGTAGCTAGGAGAAATGTGATATACAGTACAGTGTTTACTATGTACGTTAAATATTAACATGATATAAAACAGATCGTTGCATCGATTATAGAAAATAACAAGTGCCCGATATTGGTATATTGATTCGGGAATTTCCGTCTTACCTCGGAGAATGGTCCGGTCCCTCTCTTTCGGGTTCCGTAAAATCCACTTTTATTTTGAGTTTAGCTGCATATTCCATCAACAGACAAACAGGGTCTTTCAGAGTTTTAAGCGAGCGACTTGCCATACTATTACCGCTGAAATTAGAATGAAACTCGATCATCCAGCAAAGGGCCAAAAGGAAGTATTACTTTGGCGAATACATATTAAGCCCGCGACACTGCTCCATTTTAGCGCTGAAAAAGTTTCCGGGCTGCAATGAACTATACACGTGACATACATATACAGACTGTCCAACAAGACTATACGCGAGCTTGACACTTAAATATATTATAAATTTAAGTGCGGTTAAATTTATAACACATAGCTTAACACTGTAATATTTACGTGCAGTGTTTACTCTTAAAACCCGTATCCGGAGAGGTAGATAAAGAGCTCAGAGCAAAAACTTCCTGTCAATGAAACTTATCCCTTAATTGTTCATTTCAATATAACGTATTTTGAAACTTCACGACCTTTTAGCTATAACATTAGCACAGGCACAATAAATAAACTCCGTATATATAGTCGTTTAAACGCACACTCCAAGTGTGTATACTTGTAGATGGATATTCGGCGTTTGTCCGGTAAAATGGACACACCCCCTTTCTGGTCCTCGCGCTCTGATCGATTTCACTGTCACCTGTTCAATGTTCGTAACTGTCAGTCACTCGTGTCCCAACACCTAGATCAGCTCATCAACAGGCTAATTGTGACGTTTTGGTGTGTTCCAGTGTTAATATCACACCTGACACCGTCTGAGAAATGTCCCATGCACAACGAGAAATAGATAACAGCGAACAAGCCGACACAAGCTGTGCGTGCATGTACAGCAATAGATATATACAGTACTCCTTTTACCGAATGTCATGGGACAGCCTTTACTTCGATATACTGAGTTGAAGCTTCCAAAGTGGGTCAAAGCCCTCGAAAACTGTCCCTTTTGTATAAAGGAGTATACTATACATACTGGCTCGACACACACACCTTTATAGTTCGTGAGCGATTTACATACATGCTCTAAAGGTAAAATGCCAACCGTTCATTTAAGACCCGCCGCCCCTGACTGCATACATAATATATCAGGTCTACCAAACAACACGGAAGAAGGAGATTTTTTTTCACAGCGCTTCGGTCTGCACGAAAAGATGTTTGTCTGGAAAATATTTAATTATCACTAATTAGCCGATTAATTTCTAATTAAGACGGACACCGAGTAGTACGATGTTGCTTTATTTTCGAAAGTAAAGGTGCCAAACAAATGTGTAATTATACACGATTCGATTATCATAAACGGTGGATCATCATAACGATGGAATCTGTTTTATTGTTTTCACAAAGTTAAGCGAAGGGAAAGGCAATACGGTTTAGAGACCGCAGTTCGACCAAACCGGACCATCTATTATACATAATCGAGTAATATATATATTTTTATACAATTTGTATATTGACACATTTTTTGTATCTGTGTAATACTTCGCAATTCCTACACTTTAAAATAACACATTTTGTTTTTAAAGCGTTCACCTCAACCGTATGTATTGAAGGAAATTATTTATACAAACACTTTGCTTTGCCGAGAATTTAACTCAGATTAGGTAAAAATTATCTGCGGATCAATGCATTTGGATACACGCATACTCTTGTATTCGCTGTAAAAGTACAGTGTTTTATATGACGACACATTAAAACACCAACCAGACATACTTAATAGACACGTCAAGTCGTTTTACATTAAAACGTTAACATTTTTTAAACACATTAAAGTTTTTAAGATAAAAGTCGTCCGTTTTTTAAAAAGCTTGTGTTTACTTTTAAAGGTTACATGTTAGTAATTAAAACACTAGCGTTTTATGGGTCAGCGCGTGTGTTTTCAATAAGAAAAGGTATCGTTTAACATAAAAACGCATGACGCGATTGCTGTAGACACACCTAATAAACATGCAAAACGTTTTTAAAAAACATGTCGTGTTTTGGAAAGGATTTATACCAATAAATGCATCCGAGTTTTACATAAAATCGCATGACGCGATTTGCTTCTATACACACTTAATAAACGCCTAAAGTGTTTTAACAAAATATGTCATGTCTTGGAAAGCGTTTATTCCCATAAATGATTGTTGTTATTTTTTTGTGCTTTTACACACAATTGACGCATTTATAGAAACTACTTCCTGATACAGATATGACATAAACATAATGCATCCTTCATAACTGTTTCAAAGCATATAATACGTCTGACAGCGTCTTTTTAAAACATTACAGGCATCATATATTTTCGTCGTGGGCTCACATGATCTTAACCCATCATGGGGTCAATTTCCACTGCGGTTAAATTAGAATTCAACTGATAACACAAAATGCAAGACTGTGGATAAAGGATTTGAATATATTATACATAGCATAGTTCTACAAAATCGAAATTTACCCAAATTCAAGATTTAAATGGAACTGAAAACTCGATAATATATATTGCCCTTGTATCAGCAATCATGACACTACAGTGTATTGTTTGCTTATAGTGATCTTTGGTCAGTTCTGACAAGGAATGCACACTATGGAAAATTAACAACACAAGTAACCACAGTCCCATATTCCTAACGGTGCTTTCTGGCGATACGATTTATAAATACGCCTGGTGATTCCCCCTTGTTTTGCGGCATTGCGATTGTTATATGCATTCTTCATAACACTACTTGTATTGCCGTAAAATTATAGTCAAGACAGGTTTTAAAACGGTTGCCGCTTCGACACAAACTACACCAGTCGGAAGATCCAGGTTAATCAAGTAGACTGTCTCTGTGCAAATAATATCTGAACAGTTTGCTGGAAAATGCTAAAAACAGTTGGCAGATGTACAAAAAACCATACCATGTATAATAAGTATAATTAAAGTGACCCGCTCCCGGATAAACTTAAGTCGCACAAAATGGAAATGGAGTAATTGGTATATTTGAAAAATAGCATTTAATTATACTAAACAAGATGTATAACACGCTATACCGGCCCGACGAACTGCTAAAATATATGAAGATACCCAAGAAACCCAATTATACCCAGAAATACCCCAATATTGGCCAAATGTAACCAAATACATGCGATATTGCATGCATAAACTGTTTCTGAATCTAATTATGTATTTAACTGCTTGATAATTAGCCAAATGTACGAGCACAACGTTTATTTTATTACAGAAACACGCATGATCGACCACCCGCTATTCTATGTCTGCAAGGGCTATAACTCTGCCGGAAGTTGTAATCCATAAAGCCTTGTGTTATGTTTATATCCACTTTCTCCATAACACAATAAATCACACCAATTACTCTGTTTATCAACATTAAGCCGAAATTCCCAAAGACGTTTCATGTGGGGAATCAGTGTATCAACATTAAGCCGAGTGCATGACGAACTATTTCTTTATCCTTTGTCACCATTTTGGCTTTATTACATTTAAAAGTTTTTAAACGATTTAAGTCACTTTATGCCCCATAATCGACCTATTTGTTTAGCTTTGTGCCTTAAGCTTGATAATTGTATGTTAGGAACACTTTAAGATGTAAAAGAATCCATTTGATATTTTGTATTCTAATACACAACCAATTGCTTCACGACCAGTTTCGTAGAGGGAACACTTACTGTAGACAAAACAACATTGAAGGATTTTACTTACCTCCTTTGTGTATATACTGCAGCCTTGCGTTTCTTTCTCTGGTTGCGATCCCTGCTTTCGGGGAGTATTCTTCCTTTCCTACCCCCCTTAAGTTCTTTAGGAAATTCAGTCTAAAAATTATTATTACCAAAAAGAAAACTGTAGTATGCTTTGTGCAAAGACCAGAGGCATCAATACAGGAAGTTAAGAATATAGTGATCCTGGCGGACACATAATCAGGGTTAAGATGAATTATGACTTTTGACACATTTGACACATTTAATCTTTTTAATTGTGCAAAACTTAAATTCATGACAACCCCAAATAAACTTTTTGGCATGTAACACTTCATTCCCAAAGACATGTCATGTGGGGAATCTGTGTATAAACATTAAGCTGAATGCATGAGGACGGAATATTTCTTTATAAATTGTCATCCTTTCGTATGTCGTACTTTTTCCTTCTCATAAGGAGAAAGATGAAGGAAACCACAATGGAATTTAAATAAACAATAATAAGACACAAAACAAGGACTCATAACAGATCGGCTTCAGGTTACCTCCTATCTCTGAGAACTCAAAGGAAAGAACAACACAATTCCTTATTAAATCTATTATTTCTAACTCACAATAAATAATACCATTACTGGTATTTAGCTCGATGAGTGTCATCATGTACCATAATCGAATATGTTTGCTTTTTAAATTGAGCTTGAATACTGTATGTTACATGAATATTTTAGTTTGTCTTTTCCCGCAGTACCAAATGCTTCATAAGGGATTTGTAGGATTTTATAACTGTAGACACAGCAACATTCAGGGATTTCACTTGCCTCCTTAGTCTTTTTTCTATAACACTGGTTTTCACTCCTTGTTTGCTAACCCAGCTGTGTGAGCGTTCCCTTTCTACTCTCTTCCACCTTAACACCTGTGAATGATTCATATCTGTATTGTCCTCCATTTTCTGGTATGGTCTAAACATTTATAAAAAGATAAAATGTTAAGTAGATTTTGGTTAAAAATTAGGGGCGTTAATACAGCAAAGTTAACCAAGAGTCCTTCTAGCAGACACAGAATTAGGGTTAAGATAAACTATGACTATTTCCACATTTGGCACATTTTACGAGTTGCTTTTACCCGGTATTGTATTGAATATCATCATATTTTTGGCAATTATAACATGTGAATACTGGAGACATATCATTATTAACATTAAACACATCATACCTAAGGTCACTTCATCTGGGATAGTTTCTGAATCAATATAAAGCGGTATGCACGAAGAAGAAATAGTTGTTTATCCTTTGTCATCATTTTTGGTTTAATAAATTTAAAAGTGTTTACGATTTTAAGGTTTCCTTTGCTTGAATGGAGTTGTATGTTGTGTTTAAGGTTTGCTTTACTCATGAGGTAAAATATGAAGGAAACCATCATAGAGTTAGCCGGCAACAAATAAACAACGACAAGACACAAAATAAGGACTTCATAACAGATCGGCTTCAAGTTACCTACTATCTTTGAGAACACCAAAAAAAAAAAAACAACACAATTCCTACATTTTATCTACCTCCTCCACAACACAATAAATAATAACATAACTCAATTACTGGTATTTAGCTCGACAAGGGACATTCTGCCCCGAAATCAACACAATAGTTTTTAGCTTTTTAATTGATAGAGGCTTCAACAGGAACGTTTACCAATAATTATCCTGGATGACACAGAATCAGGGTTAAGATGAATTACGACTATTTCCACATTTGACACATTACATTGCTTTATTTGTCCAAAACTTTAATTCACGAAAACAGCTTGGACAAGGAAAGTTGGCATTTACCCAGCCTTGTATCGAAGTATGACCATGTTTTTTGGCAATGATAACAATCGTTGGGATATCCATTTTAACACTGAACACTTCATACCTCAAACAAACTTCATCTAGGATAGTCTCTGAATCAAAATAGTTCCTTATCCCTTTTTCATCCTCTTTGCCTTAATACATTTGAAAGTTGTTACCATTTCAAGGCTTTTATCGTTTGGTTAGAGCTGTACGTTGTTCTTGAGTTTTTTTACTCATAAGGTGGATGAAGACAACTACCATTGAATTAGATGGAAACAAATATACAGATGACAAGAAACAAGTACTTCATAACAGATCGGCATCAGGTTAGCTCCTACCCCTGAGAACCCCAAGGAAAGAACAACACAATTTCTCGATTATATCTACCTCCACCACAACACAATCAATATTTATTTCCATTGCTCAATTAAATGAATTCATCTTGACCAGTGACATCATGCACCATAATCGACCATTTTTTAGCTGTTTTACTTGATCTTCAATAATGTATGTTATAAGAAAACTTTGATCTTTAATGGAATTTATTTCTAAGATTTTAGTAAATGGGTGGACCACTAACTGTAGACACAACAACATTCAGGAATTTAACTTGCCTCCTTCGTTTTTTTGCTTCAGCCTTGGTTTTCTTTCCTTGGTCGATGTCCCAGCTGTGTGAATTTACCCTTTCTAATCTATCCCTCCTTAACACCAGTGGATAATCCACATGTTTATCCTCCTCCATCTGATGAAGCGATCTACAAAATTATAAAACTCGAAACATTAGGTAGGCTTTCGTAGAAAAACCGGATGTTAATATGGGAAAGTTAACCAAGAGAAATCCTGGACGACACAGAATCAGGGTTGAGATGAAGTATGACTATTTCGACATTTGGAAGATTGTATGGCTGTATCATTGTATACTTGGCAGTGAATGTTAAGACTAAATATTTGTCTCCTCTAACAGTACCAAACTCTTCATAAAGAATTGAAGGGAGGGGGTGCAGAGGGAACCACTAACGGTTGACACATCAAAATTCAGGGATTAAAAGTTGCCTCCTTCTTTATTTTTACTACAGCACTGGCTTTTTTTCCTTTGTCACCATCCCAGTTGTCTAAAAGTACCTTTTCTACTCTCTTCCTCCTTAACACCTGTGAATGATCCATAGCTTTATCCTTCTCCATCTGATGATACGATCTACACAATTATAAAAGATAAAACGTTAAGAAGGTTTTTTTCGCCAGGACTGGTAAGTTAATACAGGACAGTTTACCAAGAGTCCTCCTGGAAGGCACAGCCTGAAGATTAAGATAAACTATGACGATTTCCACATTTGGGGCAATGTATTATTTGTACAAAACTTCAGGGAGAACACCTGAGAACCCCAAGGAAAGAACAACACAATTCCTCCATTATATCTACCTCCTCCACAACACGGTAAATAATAACATTACTCAATTACTGGTATTTAGCTCGACAAGTGACATCATACCCCAAAATCGACCCTATTTTAGCGGTTTTACTTGATCTTAAATAATATATGTTATAAGAAAACCTTTGATCTTTAATAGAATTTATTTCTAAGATTTTAGAAAATGGGAAGACCACTAACTGTAGACATAGAAACATTCAGGGATTTAACTTGCCTCCTCTGTCTTTTTACTACAGCACTGTTTTTCTTTCCTTGGTCGCTATCCCAGCTGTTTGAGAGTACCCATTCTCCTCTCTTCCTCCTAAACACTTGTGAATGGACCATATCTTTCTCCTCCTCCATCTGATAATACGGTCTAAACAATTATAAAAGATAAAACGTTAAGTAGGCTTTTCTGCTAATACAAGGGCGTTAATACAGGAAAGTTAACCAAGAGTCATCCTAAAAGATACAGAATCAGGGTTAAGATGAGCTATGACTATTTTCACACTTAGCACATTGTATCACTGTATTTGTACACAACTTGAATATTCACGAAAACCATTTGAACGAGGGGAGTGGGTTTTTGCCCGTCGTTGTATCTCGTTTGACCTAATTTTTTGGCAATGAAAACATCGTAATACTGGAGAGATCTACCTTTTAACATTGAATATTTAATTCCCAAAATACATTACATCTGGGATATTTTCTTAATCCGATCCAAGCGGTATGCACGAAGATCGAATATGTCATTATTCTTTGCCATCCTTTTTGTTTCAATACTTTTAAAAGCTTTTACTTTTTTACAACTCGACAAGTAACATTTTACCCCATAATCGACCCTTTATTTCAAAGCTTTTTCAATTGAGGTTGAATACTATATGTAACAAAAAAAAAAAAGAATTTATTTTAAAGTTTGCCCCAAATGCTTCATGAGGGATTTGCAAGATGTTAGAGTGCGGCACTTAATAAAGACATAGCGACATTCAGGGATCTAACTTGTCTCATTCGTCTGTTAACTACAGCACTGGCTTTCTTTCCTTGGTTGGGTTCTGAACTGTCTGAGCGTACCATTTTTCCCTTCACCCGTAACACAAGTGAATCTTCCATACCTTTATCATTCTTTATCTTCTGGTATTGTCTAAACAAGTATAAAATATTAAAGTGACAAGTGACATCACGCCCAATAATAGACGCTTTTTTATGTTTAATAATGTATGTTGCAAGAAAATTGTTGATCTTTAAAGGATTTTTTTTCTAAGATTTTAGAAAATGGGCGGACCACCAACTGTCGACTAATCAACATTCAGGGATTTTACTTGCCTCCTTCGTCTTTTTACTACAGCACTCTCTTTCTTTCCTTGGTTGCTATCCCAGTTGCCTGAATGTAACCATTCTACTCCCTTCCCCCTTAACACCTGTAAATGATCTTTGTTCTCGTCCATCTGAAGATACGGTCTGAACAATTTAAAAAATATAAAATTTTAAGTAGACTTTTGTGCAAAGACAGGGATGTAATACAGAAAAGTTAACCAAGAGAAATCCTGGACGACACAGAATCAGTGTTAAGTTGAACTATGACAATTTCCACATTTGCCATAGGCCTATTACATCGCTTTATTTGTACAAAACGGAAACCACTTGAATGAGGGGAGCGGGCTTTTATCCGGCAATGTATTGAAGTATTTCATTTCATAGTTTCTGAATCAAAATTAAACATTATGCATGAAGACGGAATATTTGTGTATCCTTTGTCATGAATTGGCTTTAATACATTTTATAACGATTGTAAGGATTATTTGCAGATTGGAGTTTTTTTAACAAATAAGGTGGATGGAGGAAACCACCAAATTTATGACAAGAATCAAAACAAAGACTTCATAACAGATCGGCTCCATGTTACCTCCTTCCTTTAAGAACCCCAAAGAAAGTTCAACACAATTCTTACATTATATCTACCTCCTCCACAACACAATAAATAATAACATTGCTGAATTACTGGTATTTAGCTCGACAAGGGACATGGTGTCCCCAATTTTTTTTAGCGGTTTCACTTTATCTTGAATAATATATGTTATAAGAAGACCTTTCATCTGTAATAGAATTTGTTCCTAAGAATTTATAAAATTGGAAGACCACTAACTGTAGACATAGAACTATTCAGGGATTTAACTTGCCTCCTTCGTCTTTTTAATGCAACACTGTTTTTCTTTACTTGGTCGCTGTCCCAGCTGTGTGAGCGTACTCTGTCTACCCTCTTCTTCCTTAATACCTGGAAATGATCCATATCTTTCTCCTCCTTCATCTGATGATATGGTCTAAACAATTATAAAACGTTAAAATTTAATTGGGCGCATTGTCCCCAGGGGTGTTAATCGAGATAGTTCACCAAGAGTCATCCTGGAAGACACAGGATCAAGGGTAAGATAAAATATGACTATTTCCCGTTTTGCATAGGCCTATTGCTTTGCTTTATTTGTACAAAACTTGAATTCACGAAAACTGCTTGAACGAGGGAAGCGGGCTTTTATCTGGCATTGTATCGAAGTATTTCATGTTTTTGGACAATGATACAATCGTAATACTGTAGTGATATCTTTTTTAACATTGAACACATCATACCCCAAAGACACTTCATCTGGGGTAGTTTCTGAATCAAAATTAAACGTTATGCATGAAGACGGAATATTTGTGTATCCTTTGTCATAATTTTGCTTTAACACATTTAAAAGTGTTTTTACGATTTTAAGGATTATTTACTTATTTGAGTTGTACGTCGTACTTGAGTTCTTTTTACTAAGAAGGTTGATGAAGGAAACCTCCATGGAGGTAACTGGAAACAAATATACGAGGGCAAGAATCAAAACATGTAGATCGGCTTCAGGTGACCTTCTTCCTCTGAGAACTCACAATTCCTACATTATATCTACATCCTCCTCAACACAATAAATAATACCATCACTAAATTACTTGAATTCAACTCGACAACGGTCATTTTGCCCAAAAATCGACCCTGTATTTTTTTTTTATTTTTTTTTTTTAGCTTTTTCACTCGATGTAAAGTCTGTTTTAGAGTTTGTTTTCTCAGGCAGAACCAAATGCTTCATGACGGATTTGTAGGATTCTATAACTGTAGCAAGATCACGATTTAACTTGCCTCTTTCGTGTTTTTACTACAGAACTGGGTTTCTTTTCTTGGTCGCCATCCCAGCGGTTTGAGCGCACTGTTTTTACTCCCATCCACCTGAACACCTGCGAATAATCCAAATCTTTATCGTCTATATGGTCTAAACAATTATAAACTAATTACAAAGTGACCTCATGTACGATAATCGGCATTATTGATTTTTAGCTTTTTCACTTCAGCTTGAATACTCTATGTTACAATAAAATATTTGATCTTTAATGGGATTAATTTCTACAATTTTAGAAAATGGGCCGACCACTAACTGTAGACACAGCATATTCGGGGATTTAACTTGCCTCCTTCTTGTATTAACTAAAGCACTTACTTTCTTCTCTACCCTTTCTACTCTCTTCCCCCTTAACACCTGTGCATCTTGATCCACATCTTTATCCTTCTCCACCACTGACATGATACGGTCTTAACAATTATAGGACTAAACATCAGCATGTTTGTATGCAAATACAGGGGCGTTAATACAGGAAGACACATAATAAGAGTTAAGATGAACTAGGACTATTTCCACATTTGCCACATTGCATCCCTTTACTTGTACAAAACTTGAGCTCACGAAAACCACTTGAACGAGGGGAGTGGGCTTTTACCCAGAATTGCATCAAAGTATCGCCATGATTTTGGCAATGATAACATCGTAATACCGGAGGGATATCTTTTTGAAAAATTGAACACTTCATACCCCAAAGGCACTTCTTCTTGGATAGTTTCAGAATAGAAATAAAGCAATGTTTTGATTTTAATTCACACCATCCAACTTCACCATAAACTCGATGCAATCAAAACAATATACAAGAGAATTGGAAATGTTGTGTCAATATCCGAAGACAAGAAAGCAGACGAAGAGAAAAACAAAATCGGCCTAAACACTGTGTTATTAAGATTGTGTTTCACAGAGCCTGAAAAAAAAAATCAGTCGGTTTTTATCGCAATTTTTTTTTTCAATAATTGGGCGGAGTTTTCGTTTGCTTGTTATATTTCAACTTTCGATGTATCACTTCAAAGTCGACATTGTGTAAAGGTTCGATTGAGTGTTTGTTTGTTTGATCGGGGTTTAAGGTCGTACTCAAGGGTATTTCACTGATATGACCACAGATTGTCCACTACACACTCTTCCTTGCCTTATTACGGTGGAAATCGGGTGGAAACCTCGTAAAAACCACCCCCGTGATTGTCAGAGCCACATCGTGTGATTCACTCATATACCCTGTGGTCGACAGATCGACACGATCCGTGAACGTTAAATTGGAGTAGGATAAGAAGCGCACACGCTACCACTAAGCCACGGATGCGGGCGATTTAATGTTCGAAATATATTTTTTAAATGAACTTATCAGAAAACAAACTGTTCGTCAATCGGACTATATGGCGGCCATTTTTTAAAATAAATATCTTGGCTGTACTGCTACTCGACTGTCGTGCCGTTGTCGAAGTTAACACGGGAAGAGTCTTGTTTCACGTGGGACTATTTGTATACATGAAAAATCACCACCAAAAAAATCGTGACCAGGTGTGATCCACAATAAACTATAGACTTCGTAGTTTCAGAGTTTAAGCTAATAACAAATCCATTTTGAAACTTGTACCTTTCACTTCCGGACTGCTGATATAGCTAACATCTAGACTGCGTCAATCAAAGGTCGAGATTTATCAAGCTCTCGATACGTTCTCACGTAGGCGACAATAACATAGAGCAGATAGGTTTTAAACGAGGTACAGGTTAAAACGTGTCCGAGCATTGGAAATATGCAGCTCGTAACTTTAAAAAAAATGTAATATGCATAAAAGTGGCTGAGATGAATAAGGCAAATCGATATAAAATAATTAATAAGATAAAACACAGTAAGAAAACGTTATACAGAGTCCATGTTTAAACAATAAAGCATAGGTTAGCAAAGGACAAGTATTGTCGAATATAACAACAACACTTACATAAATACTATAATATTATCCACACTATATTATGCCTACCACTGAGGAGTTCAACATAGTTAACCCTTTAAAGCCCAAGCCCGGTTCCAATTTGCAGAAATGTATGGGGCTCTTACATAGTAAGGGTTATATGCCTAATATGGAACACCAATAATCTAATTTGACCCACGCGACAGTTGGCCTACATTTTTGGACTGTATCATATATGATACAGTAGGCTTTGATCATGTAATTAACGCATTATCAATTAACTGTATTACATATGATACGCTGGGCTTTAAAGGGTTAAGTATAGTAACAACCACCAAAAAAGAGTATGAATCCATTTGTCTCAACGTTTCGGTTTATTGATTAAACCATCATCAGGAGTAATTTTAACTGTATAGACATATTGGCGGGTATAAATATACAAATAGCTGAAGAAAATACTTTAAAATAAACATAACATAATTTACATGTAAGATAAAACAGCCGTCTGATAATTACATTATTAATATCCCTGAATTAGTAAAGAGGAAAACATATTATCTGACATTGACCGAAAGATAATCACTTGTGATAACATAGGTAGATTTTTTTACAAACACTCAATAATTTGACACAGTAGAACAAACTCCGAGAAACTTTTTATTTCTGTTTAATGAACCATTATCAGGAATTATTCCTTAACATGTGTAGCTTGTGATTTCTCGGAGTTTGGTGACAATATACCCTGATTAAGAGCGGGGTGTCTTGTTATTATAACAAGTGCGTCTTTAAACTGTAATGGATTCCAGTGGTTAGCAATACATAGCCTTATCAATTATCTACGTTTTATCAGATACAATCTGTTAGAGAGGGATTCATTTTAATATTACATTCGTCAAGTGTGGTAGGTAGCATTAATAACTTACTTCATAATTTAAAGCTGTCACAACTATACATATGGTTGTAAATTTCATAAGATCAATGCTCATATATCCTTTGTGTAAGGCACCTATGTAGTGCCAGGAACTCTATAAACGCTATACAGTATAGCCAAGAGTTTTATTCCGAGCTACTCTGCATAACAACTCAGATAAATTACAAATAAATAGAATTACGGCTACGCCCGCTGGAGATAAAATTACCAAGTTTCGAGTTAAATCGCCGATAACATTTGTTGAATGTTATACTCTCGTTTTGCCAATTTGTGTAACTTTGTAAAACAATATCTGTGTATATATTGAGAGTTGGTATATGTAGGGGTGGGTACACATGCATACTGCCGTTGAACTAGTTGAATACCCCGAACATATCCGTTTTTCGACAACACTTTCCACTTTCATTATTGACTGTTATTTTTATAGCAGAGTCTACTCCTTCCACAACATCTGATTGGTTCCCACACATCCAATCAGTCGCTTTGAAGCTGAGTCCGATTATATTCGAATAATCCACCAAAGAGCAGCTCGGAATAAAACTCTTGGCTAGCGAAAGAGAAGCGTGCAATATATATTTTATTTATATAATGGCATAAAAACATGAAAAGATTCGGCGCAACTTTTTATTAGACTCTTCATCTGTTAGTTCGTTAAATGTCGCCAAATTAAATTTTGGCTATTTGGCGGACACTTTATGATTGCCAAGAAGGATGCAAATTTAAACAAAATGTAACATTTTGGAACTGAAATTTTACAATGACACTGTTTATGATCGAGTACCTTTACTGACGCAGACTGTGGGAATACGTGGTTTCAACATAAGTTGGTATATTCTATCACATAGTTTGTGCGTATAAACTAGTGATACAGCAGGTGTATACATAATCATATAATATACCAGTACTTACAAGTATTTACGAGAATACATGCTTGTACACTAAAGGAGTATGATGTAATTAAATGGTTTACCAGTTTACATGGTCATACCATTAAGAAGTACATAGTATTAACGAGTAGGTATACATGATCATACAATTTCATAGTGCATAGTATTTACGTCTATATATGTTCATACCATTTACAAGTACATAGTATTACCGATATACATGATCATACCATTTACAAGTACATAGTATTAACGATATACATGATCGTATCATCTACAAGTACATAGTATTAACGATATACACGATCATACCATTTACAAGTACATAGTTTTAACGATATACATGATCATACCATTTACAAGTACATAGTTTTAACGATATACATGATCATACCATTTACAAGTACATAGTATTAACGATATACATGATCATACCATTTACAAGTACATAGTATTAACGATATACATGATCATATCATCTACAAGTACATAGTATTTACGAGTATACATCATCATACTCATACCATTTACAAGTATATAGTATTAACGAGTACATATGATCATACCAACTACAAAAACATAGTATTAACGAGTATACATGATCATGCAATGCAAACCATCTACAAGCAAATAGTATTAACGAGTGCATGAGATCATACCATCTACAAGTAAATAGTATTAACGAGTGCATATGATCATACCATTTACAAGTATACAGTATTTACGAGTACACATGATCATACCATCTAAAAGAACATAGTATTAACGAGTATACATGAAAATACCATTTACAAGTAAATAGTATTTACGATATACATGATCATACCATTTACAAGTAAATAGTATTAACGAGTGCATATGATCATACCATGAACAAGTACATAGTATTTACGAGTATATATGATCATACCATTTACAATTACATAGTATTTACGAGTATATATGATCATACCATTAACAAGAAAATAGTATTTACTAGTATACATGCGTATATACAGTTAAGAGATATTATGTGATTAAATGGTTTTCGAGGCATAATAATCATATCAAATGTTTTATCAACATCCAGCATTATACTCGTCTGTGTCAAACTAATTAAAGCATTTGATTGTTAACGCTTAGTTCCGGCTTACATTTACCAGATTGCCGAGTTCATAGGCCTACTTGTAGTCTCCTAAAAAAGAAATCACGGGAATTAAACATAAGCTACGAGCGGATTTATCGTTTTTTCAGTTATATATCGTAAATAAATGAAAATAGATGCAATCAAGGTATTAAGAGAACTTGGACAATGCCTTGCGAGTAAATTTAAAAAAAAACAAAACGGATCCAAATTTATTCCATATAGAAGGTTTATAACTAAAATAATCCAACCGAAATTGCTGACAGTTTTAATAAATGTTTTCGATCGTGGCATCCAAATTTAGCGACAAGATGAATAACGTTCAAACTATATTTTCTGACTATCTCTCTCAACCTTGAGAAATCGATTTTGATTTCAGTAATGTGACACGAAATTGTATTAATACAGGGACTTCTGACTTGAAGTCTAGCTCTGCATCTGGAATTTTTGACGTCTGTGTGCAGGTTGATGAAGCTGCCCCTGAATCAATACCCACGCCCCTAGCGAAATATCTGTTTTCATCGGCAACTGTTCCAGATTGTTTTAAGATAGCAGAAATACGGCCTGTATTTAAATCTGGGTAATCATAGGCCAATTTCTAAATAAGAATGTCTACATGTAAGTAAAATATGAGAAAAGCTTGTCAATAGTGTAAAAATGTGTTATTATGTAACAAAGAATGTAAAAAAATTATATTATCTGTTTATTTCTATTTACACTTTGGGCCTTCGGGCTGTTGGACATCCTCTTTAAAGAAATAAAGCATTTAATTAAAAACTGTTTCTGTAAGCTACGAGAATGTGTACCAAATATTTTGGCATTCAAGGGAACTTACTCTGCTTGGTATATTATGATTATACTGACTTGTCTCCCGTTTATTATTATTTAAGAACATTTTTCATTTCAGAATAGATTAAAACAGTCGCTGACAGAGAAGGAATACTATAGTTATAGTTTGTTTCGACAGACTTGATAATATAATAAATAATTGTAATAATAATTTCTAATTCCTTCAGTAGAGTGGTTTGATTTTTTAATTGCCGGTTGTCTAAAACGTAGCTTGAGAGTCAACAAATTTGAATCTACATTTTTTAAAATGATAATCCAATTATGGTAGAGATATTCCCGATAACTTTATTGACCTTTTTCTCTAAATGTTTGTTGTTGACCTAGAACAATGTATTATAGGTTTAATTACACTATTTAAGCCCAATACGTTACATTCAATGCAAACTTATGTCAGAGGTTGGAATTCGATTTATCGCTATTAAACACCAGTCAAAAACAATATATATCTATTTTTTTCTTTCTTTTTTTTTGTAGACGAAATTGCTACTAAAATTCTTTCGTCTACTTCAAATTTTCTTGCAGGCATCAACTCGCTTCTTGTCGAATTTGTCCACCCAACGGAATCAGATTGGCCACTTTACACTTCAGTCGAAGAAGATTAGCGGTGAAGGGGAATAACTCAAACAACCCATTCTTTCTTTTCCTAAATTTCAACAGTTGTTGTTAGCAATGACCTATATTATAAGGTCATTGGTTGTGAGCTACACAGTTATCCCCCTTGATGTCACGGCTTCGCTTGGTGCGATAACTTCGACAAGACGCAACTTCGGAAAAGAAAAGGAAAGTATGCGAAAGACTGCTTATGACATTTTTAGTAGTAAGGAAGAGCAGCTGAGTGATTATTTATTAGTACATAATAAGGAACGTTTGTGCGTTACCATGTAGTAAATGATTACTACATATTAACGTGTAGGGTACCATTTTGGTACCCTACGCGTTATTCTGTAGTAATTGAAAAATTTCCTCTACACGTATTTATGTAGTAATTTTTACTACATATTAACGTTACACG
>JARFOD010071776.1:0-22017 GCA_031763545.1 Mopalia muscosa
TTGTTTGATTGGGGTTTAACGTCGTACTAAAGGGTATTTCACTTATATGACGACGAATTGTCCACTTCACACTGCACCTAGCCATATTAAGGAGGAAAACCGAGAAAAAACCTCATATAAACCAAATCTGCAATTGCCAGAGCCACAACATGTGAACGGTACATCGAAGCAGATTCATTTAGCGAAAACCCTACCACTAATCTACGGTTGCAGGTCTGAATAACAAAGAAGATGTCAATAGTTTAGAGCCAGTTGTACCTACCACACCGTCATTTTCAAGTTTTTTCATTTCTCTGCTGAATAAAAATTATTGACAATTATCGATCCAGTGCAGCTGTATTACTTACTAAGCAGCGACACATGGCAGGTTACTGGTCAATTTGTCTAGGAGATAATTTCACAATATTTAACATTAAAAATGTGATAATATAAATTGTTAAGACAAATAAAGTACATAACAGCTATTGGCATTTGCTGAAGGCAAGCATAGAACATGAGGGTATAACATTAGCACATACAAAGTTGATGTCCGTATGTTTGTTATCTGGGTCAATGAAATGCGATGAATTTGTGAGTGATAAAAAGTATGTGTAATTCATTGGGCAATGATAAGTGTATGTGCCAATCAAAATCAAGCAGATAAAAGTGTGTCGTAACATGGAAATCCACTTTTGTATCTCATGGTGTGTTTACATGTCTAGATGTGGTGCATTTGGATGTGTAAAGACGAAAAACTGCTTCAATGTTAATATACTGTATGACTAAAATAAATCATGCAGTAAAGCTTTGTGAACAGTTCAGTATAATGCGAGACTGTGTTGATGGAAACAACGGACCGAACATGGTCTTCCCATGATTATGCAAACTTATTTTAGGAGGACTGATTTATAGTTCCCCATACTGCTTGCAGTGTTCATTTAAACTTGCATTTTGCTACTGATTTAACAAATTTTAAAAATTTGATCATCAATGAAGTTTGTATTATTATAAAGCAATTCTGCTTTATTTTTCATAAATGCAGATTTTTGTATTGAAAAAAACAAAAACAGGAAAGCATTGGCAAATGCACATGTAAGGTTATCTCATAAACTGTTAGAGAACCAATTTAAAGGTTATGCCAGAAAAGATTACAGCACAGGCCTGTAATGGGCTTAATGTTAATAGTGCATAAACTTTTTATGATGCATCAGTTTGTTTGTACAGCTGCTAACGGGTTGGATAAATATTCACCAATCAGATTCTCAGGACTAAGTCAGCTGATAAAACTGTACAAATCCCTTATACATCTTGTTTTCTGTGTTTGTTGTTCTGTGTTACTATTCACAAATACCTAAGTATTTTGACATTAAAAGGTAAGCAAACAAATTACCACAAGTCAACAACCTTTAACACACCCGAGCCCATAAGATGAGGTGTATTCCGTGGAACACGTTTTTATTTTGTCTTCCTGAAAGCTGTGAGAAGATGAAGCATGATTTTCACCTGTCTTTCATTTATAAACACCTGTGAGGGATGTAAGCTGTTCATATTATCACGTTCTTATTTCTCAGGTGACTCAGTTAACTGACCCTCTACAGGTAAACAAAAAAACAAGATAAACAAAAAAATATTGCGTTGTATCAAATACAGTGATACACAACCTGCCTACTCTAGGAAAATTTAGGTGTGGAAAATTAGTTGTTTAAGATTATTTTCTTCACATTTTATGTATTTTTTGTGCAACAGCATAGTATATAAAAATAACTTCCTCTGTTGTCATTTTCAGAGCTTTCATATATTAAAAATACTTTATATAACCCTCCTCTTATGTATTAATTGATTCCTGTATGTAAAGACAAATCAATCTAGGCATCTACATTGTAATTACTGTGGTGAGAACAATTTGAAAAAATAAAAAATAAAAAAAAAATAAATAAATTATATATATAGACTTAAAGTTATGTCATATTACACAAATCTATATTGATTTTATTTCAGATAACGGCTCTGATAACAGGAGGTGTACACTGGAACTAGCTCAGTGGATACCATATTTATAACGCCAAATCAATTTTTATATGATTTGTTTGTTTGTATGTTTAATTTGGGTTTAACTAGTACTTAAAATAATTTCTCTCACAGAATGGCATGCCAGCTCAATGCATGAGGGGAACGTTTGGATTCACTGGCAACAAACAAAGACAAGACAAACACAAGACATGACTAGAGGTAATGGAAAGGTAATGTAGCAGCTGTGAGATCAACCGGATGCCCCATCCCAACCTCCTGTTTATTAAACAAATAGGACTATCTCAGATGAGTGCAAATAAAAGACACATTTTGAGTGACTTTGGAGGACAGAAACAATAGGACAATAGTTACGGTGATAACTGTTTTATTTCAATCTCGATAAACACATTTTTTTATATAAAAAAATATATGACTAATAATCCAGTAATCTAAAGTGCATATTTGTTCTTTTTTGTTTGATTTTACAGAACATAAGGCCTTTAACTATTGTCATAAAATAGTAAGCATTTCCTGTGACATGTGGGCTGTTTGTACATGACTGTGGTGAAAACAATTGATATTGTATAAAACTGGAATTGTTTACCTGGTATTGTCTAATAAGACTGTATGCTGCAAGGATGCCTTAAACTTAAAACAAAATTTTGTGTTTGTTTGATTGGGGTTCAATGTCATACTCAAGGGTATTTCATTTATATATATGACGATGGATTGTCCACTTTACACTGTACACAGCTTTATTAGGGTGGAAAACGTCCTAAAAACCACCCACTCGATTGCCGGAGCCAATACATGTGACTCGCTCATATACCTGATGGTCGAAAGGCGGACTCGGACCGGTGAATGGTAAATCGAAGCATGTTCAGTTCAGGAAGCGCCGTTCGCCGCCACTGAGCCACAGGCCATAAAACAAGATGAACCTGATATATTTATATATGTCCATTATCCTTCCTCATAAAATGAGAGTTGGTGAAAAGTTTAGACGTTATAGCTTTCTAAACACCCTAGGACTGTTTGTCTGATTGTCATACCGAAGGATTTTTCACTCATGTTAAGGCGTCAGCATAATTTACCAGTGCCGGCAAACTAAGACTGGATAGAACAATATCAAGACAATATATTTTTTTTTAAATTCAAATTAAGTTTGAGATATAGAGTTTTTATCAGCTACAAAAAAAAAAGTTTTGTGTATAGTTGTGGTCGTAAGCTTTTATTTGAAGAAAGAAACAGTTCTCTACTTTGAACATGACCATTAAACCCCTTTTTTAACAAATGAGTATCTGGTATGTATCTACAGCCTCTCCTTTTTAAGTCAATTTACACCTAATGACCATACAGGCTTAACATTGCGTACTATCACAAAACAAGAAGTGGTTATCCAGAAATTGCATAATTATGAGTAACTGCAGTGTTTGTGAAAGCAACTTACACAATCCCTGTTATATTATGTCAGTTCTATTCGAGCAATCAGATTAAAATCAGATCAGAGCAACTAAGATCTCTGTTCAACTACAGCTAGGGATCCACAAAAGGTCACAATCCCAGTTGTCTAAAATAAAGCCAGATAACAAGAGGTAGGTAAACACAGAGGCAAGAAAAGCCTGCTCAGTGTTATATTTCAATGCAGGCAGAGGTCATGGCACACATGTACATAGAGTGTACACTTTCTGAAAAATACATTGCCAAAAAGAACAATAAGAAGTGGTACATAAACTCTTGCTCATCAGCTGGAATCTTTTGCAAATTGTTTTTGGTTTATTTTACAAATCATCTTATAAATAAAAAGTGGTTGGTAAACTCATGCTCATCAGCTGGAATCTTTGGCAATTTATGATTGGTCGATTTTACAAACCAACTAACACCCTTAGGTAGGAATGATTTGAATCTGATTGGTCAATATTTTAGTTACAACTCAACATAGATATTATATAAAAATGCTGCAGAAATCAGAATGGAAACAGGTTGATATATTTGGCGTTCACATCGGATGAAGAGGAGTAAATTTTTGACTGACAGATTGTTTGCTTGTTTGATTGGGGTTTAACGTCATACTCAAGCGTATTTCACTTAATTGACGTGCCAGCCCAATGGGTGAAGGAAACCACCGTCAACACCACTAGCAACAAACCCAGGCAGGACGAGACAAATACAGGACGTGTTATTATTTTGTCCATATATATCCCAATATATTACACTGTTATCACTTGGGGGAACAAACATCCAAACTCCCTTGTTTAACTCAATCAAGGGGAGACCACTCTCTTAGCCATCTACAGGTTACTGTTACAGCCCAGGCTAGTTACTAGATAAACATCCTGCTTAGGGTTCTAAACATGAATATGAAGATACACAAAATACAGCTCAATTTCTGTTTGTTTGCCATCAAAAGATTTGCATGTTTGTTTGATTGGGGTATAAAGTTGTACTCAAGGGTATTTCACTTATATGACAACAGATTGTCCATTTCACACTGTTTCTTGCCTGATAACAATGTGCCCAAACACTCTCAGTGTGTACAGTAAATATCTGGTATAAGTAGGATAGATGATAAAAGGACTCTGGTACAGAACTCTAAATCTTGACTTATGCAGAGACTAGTATGAACACTAAGAGGTTAGCACGTTAATAACAAACAGAGTTCTTAATTCCTTTCCATAGATCAGAAGTCAGTGAAAATAAATTTATTAGTGAGATAATTTGTCACAAATGTTAAATTAATCCCCAGTAAGAACATGACTAGAATTCACAGGGGAGAATTTACACAACTGATGTCACCTTCACCCCTGACCTTTGACATTTGGAGGATAAATTGGATTGTGGGACAGAGTGTATCTTGGCAACAGCATGCAGCCTATAACTGTGTTTATCATGATGCAAGAAGAACAAGTAGTCTTGTAGGTCATGTTTTTGTAAATACACTGTTATAAGGTCATTACTTTAAGCACACTTAGGGCATGTTTGCAATTACAATTTATCTAACAAAATGAATACATGTATTGTGTTATAACATTTTGTTTTTTGGTTGGGGTTTGACGCCATGCTTAAGATTATTTCATTCCCACGACGGCGTGTCAAGAAGAAACCACACTCGATGTCGCTGACAACAACTAAGACAGGACAAATAGAGGATAACCACAAGATATAAAATATATCACAAACAGACATAAAAACAACAACTATTTGATCCCCAGAGCTTTACTTATATATAACCCAAAACATTCAATCACAATCATATTAACTGAATAAATAGTAGACTAGATAGACCCTACTACAAAATGATATGCCAAATACAGAATATCCCAGACAAACAAGAAGGTGTTTATGTTATGTTTTTATTTAATAAATGTTAACCTAAGATACTATTGATCATAGTAAACAGGGTCAAGTAATGCACAAACCTAAACAACCAGGGGAACCAAATTAGCGAAATTAATAAATAATTCCCTTGCTTCTAAGCTAAACATTCACCTGGTCTGACATACTTTATTGGTACGTTTGTTTGATTGGGGTTTAACGTCATGCTGAATGTTATTTCACTTATATGACGATGTATTATCCACTTCACACTGCACCTACATGTAGCAATATTACGGTTGCTCAGAAAAGCTCTATATTTATAAGGAAGCCAACAAGAATAGATCAGTAGAAATTGAACTTTATACATTTCACTGACTTTATCAAAATACTTCAGCTCAAAGCTGTGTCAAATAAATATAGAAGGAAGCCAATAATTAGAGATCAGTAGAAATATACATTTTACAGACTTGAGATTTTACTGGTACAAGTTTGTTTTTCCATTTATCCAGAATGAGACCAGCACTGGGGCGATTGTCAAACAATAACAGGCCCAGGTAACTCACCGAGGCCATGACTGATCCAGCACACAGCTAAATGCCTGAATCCATGTGTTGTTGTTCAGGACAGAGAACAGGGTTAGTAAAAGCACTTCTAATTGAGCTGATAGCAGTGTTTACTCAGGTAAAGTGAATTATCAATAGAAACATTATGGCTGATAACATAATTACAGGTACAAAAACATGAACAAGATATTGATTCTGTATAAATGTACAATAGAATTTTACAAACTTACTAATGTATGGAGAGATTGCAGGTTTACAAAACTTCATTGCTAAGTGCCTTCATTGACATATTGATGAGTGGCATTTAAGCCTACGATATACAAAGATTGTCTTCCTGGAAGTTGAACAACTTAAGCATGATTTTCAAGAAGGCAATCAACTGTCAGTTAAAAAAAAACCAATAAATATGACTTTTTTAAAGGTAAAACATTAGTCCTTACCTTAAACACAGACACTTGGACTAATAGACAAGGATTCAGGTGTGTGGTGAAATAAGCAGGTGTAATGACGAGTGAAGGTAAACACTGTATGGACTTTAACAGGATACCTGTTGTGCGTTTATCTACTTGTATTGACTGCTCTCAACTGTGAATTCAAACAGGTACCTTTTCAAACATTGTAAGATATCTAAATATCTGACATAAAAATAACCCTATCACTCAATAGATATCAGTTACGATATTAACAGAAAAAAAATAAAAATTACTGTTTATATTGTAGCGTTTAACATAATGGGAATCAAAAATGTGTGAGGTGTTGTAAGAGATTGAATTAAGTAGAATCTACAAGTACAGACAACTTTGAAAAGTGTATGGCACTAGACGAACAGACAATTCTGAATAGTGTATGGCAGTAAGAAAACAGACAACTATGAAAGCACCAGCAGGGTACCTCCCGTCCCTCTTCTGTAAATGAGAGAAAGTTTAATTCTGAGCTGAGTATGTGCAGACAACCATTCATATTTTGTGCGGTACCTAAACTGCTCATTTTTGAATGTTTTTCAGTTTTTGTTTGGTTTGTTTGTTTGTTTGTTTGTTTGATTGGTGTTTAACGTCGTACTCAAGGGTATTTCACTTATATGACAGTTGTTGTTTGGTAGTCTTTAGGTTTTAACTTATATGCCTATGTTGTTGTCATCGGATCACTGTGCTAAATTATCTATTAGATAAGAAAAATGAAACACAATGAAGGACTACACAGAACTACATGCTCCCCTTTCTTGTACAATGCAAGTAGTGTATATATGGCCTGATTCAACTAGGTAGGTCATGCTCTCCGTCTCTTACCCCACACAGGGCAGGACTAGAGGCGGTAACCTGTGCAGAGGCCTGGTGTTTGTCTGAATGATATTTCTTTTTAACCTTTGATTTTGCTAACAAATTACTGAATATGTTGATTCTATTGTTTCCCAGGCTGGTCTTTCACCCTGAATGGAATTAAATTCACAACTAAGATTTGTATGAGAAATCACAAAAATTCATAGTATAGATTTCAACATGGAGAAGTTATTTATCTTTATAATGAACAAATATATCTTTATTTATTTACTTTTATTTGCTCACTTTTTTAATAAAGGATCAATTTACAGACCTCAGATGTATATCATACTATGATAGTAGAATATTCGTTATTTTGAGCTAACACTTTCTTAGTTTGAACAGATTCTAGTTCAGAAAATTCTATGATAATGTTTGTTACATTTATTAAGTTAAGGATTTCACACTGAGGGTGCATCAGTCCAATTGGTGAAAGAAATTACTCTCGACGTCACACCACCATGACAGGGAAAATCCCATGGCCATAAATCATAGATAATAAACGGTAGTATTGGGATAATATTCCCAAAACTAACAATGTATTCAATTCATTCTTCAAATTTCACTTTCGATAACAAATTATTGTTTGCTTCAAACCAAAAAAAATACTATCACCTTCTGTGCCCATTGGAATATTTGCTATCTGGTTCAATTGAAAAATGGGAGAACATTTCTATTATGTAGAAGCGTTTAATACCAAGCTATAAAAATTTAAAAACAAATTTTTAAATTGACAGAATTTTAGAACAGTTTTTCAACACCGGCCTTTGATTATAGGGGTTTTATTATTTGATTTTTTTATCATGTTTGTAAAATGTCCTCAAAACCCTCTGTAGTTAAGACAGCTTCCAGGAAGTTTACCCAGGAATTAACATATTAACTGCTTTTTTAGGTGGCCTCAGATGTTTGCACCTGATGTAAACACAAATTGACCTAGTTAATTAAGGTCACTTCATGTGATAAACAGACACACCTGGCAAGAGGAAATCCTAGTGACTGAGCTTAAAGAGGACGTTTAAATAGGTTACTGAGTGTCCCAGCCAACTTCTGTGCATGTAAGCTACCTGGGATAACTTGTTTATTTTCTGATTTTTTTGAAAAAAGTGGGTGTTGTTTATTTAGTTCTGATTTCAGAGTGCATAGATAGAGACCTGGTTCCTGTGTGTTGAATAAGCTCAACCAGGTTTACCTGTAGACAGGTAGAAATAGATTTGACATAATGTCAACGGTTCAACACATTTAATGTGTTTAATCCTTCGGGCAAATCTTTATTTTAACCTTAGATGATCTGGGGCCAGCTGCTTGAAAGACGATAAGCCGCTAACACCAGAATAAATCGCTATTACTGCGTTAGACATAGACCTTCAATATGGCATGACGTCATTTAAAAGTGGATTAAATTTAATAATGCTTTGAGAAGACGGCCCTTGCTCATTTAATTGGGCTTTAACATCATACTCAAGGACGGATATTTTGATGATATATATAATATGACAAAACAAGGTATTTTATGGATATACAACTTCTGATTTATTGATGAGCGATGTTTCGGAGCAGATTCTAGCACCGTTTTCAAGCTTATGAAAACGGTGCTAGAATAAATCAGAAGTTGTATATCCATAAAATACCTTGTTTTGTTACTATCCCTGCTTCTAAATGCCTCTCAAAGAAGTTATATATAATATGACAAAGGATTATCCCCTTCTCACTAACATAAGGTGCAATAGAAACCTCATAAAAACCACCTGATAAATCACAGCAAATAATAGCATGTTGTGACATTTTTATGTGGGCATCTAAGTTTGACCAAACCTCTCCTCTACAAGAAGGTGGGAATGTAAATGACAGTTAACCTTAACATTCCCACCTCCTCGTATAGGAGAGGCTTGGTCAAATATGATTGTTTGTTTGTTTGTTTGACTGGGGTTTAAGGTCATACTCAAGGGTATTTCACTTTTCTCACGAAGCAGTTTTTTTTTTATATGAAAAAGCCCTGGGTGGCTTGATTTTACCACAAACCTAGCCCTCACACCAACTTATCTCAAGGAAAAGGCTAACCTACAGGTGGACACTGAAACGACTATTCCAAATAATGAGATGGTTTGTTTGCTTGGCCAATATGATGGTGTACCAGCCCAATGGATTAGCGAAACCACTGGTGACAAACATACACCCCTACAAAATCACCAGATGCAAATAAAAGAGGCGACAAAAAATCGGGGCTCAAGGACAACTCCTTTTAACCAGTAGTCTCAAAATAACGAGATTGGTGAAGCATGCTAAACCTGTTTTGAACTACATTTGTAACTTTCCAATAATATGTTATTTACACTTATCGATCAACAAAAAGAAATTGGCTCCTTAACAAGTTTGTTTATAATCAGCAGGATTGGATTGGGGTTTAACGTTGCTATAATCAGGAGGAAGAAAGGTATAGAACCTTTACAAATTTTAATACAAGGGTTGGATTTAGTATTAAAAAAAAAATGAAGACATTAAACATTTTTACATTTGAACAACAACAACATACAGAGAGATCCTCACAAACGATATTAAAACATAACGCCCCAATACACTTGTATTGGATTTCTATTGAACAAATACTTACCTACTTTATAAGACATCTTCATAACTCCAGTCGAACAAAATAGTTTTCTAAAGAAAGCTTCACAACAGACTGTATATGCCTGAATTTCTGGGTCAAGTTCTGCATGTATTACCTTTACTGAAATCGTTTATGAATGTAAAAATCCAGGTAAATAATATCTGCAACTAAGCGTCACTGGGGAACAGCAAAGACAACCTGTGTATTAATACCATTTAGAGCACATCACTTACAGTTGACTGTGCAAAACTCTGTATCAATTAAAGTAAGGGTTGATAAAGAGTCCAGCAATGCTAATAGTGTTTATAATCGTGAAGCGATTTTGGGTATCAATTACAGGTGACACAAAACTGACCTTATAAGATCTTATAACTTTATGGTGCAACTTGTAGCTCAGGTGAGAGTCAATAGTGTCACTGATATCCCTCAGAAAAATAAAACCTCTGCACACAGAACATGCGGTGTTACAGTTGAGTAGATTTAACATTCCTGTTTTTGGTTCCAGTTTGCTATGTAAAGAAATCCAAGTTACCTGTTGTACACAGTTCAATACATAGGATGATTTATGTGACAACTAGGACCTTGGAATGGCACATCTATATAAAACCAGAATACAATTACAACCATAAAGTCATTCAGGAGAAGAGATAAGGTGATTAGAATGAACAGGTAAACACTGGCAGATACCTAAATTAGGATGAGTGAAACAGAAATCTCCTTGCTCAATAAAAGGTACTGTACAGGTGTTTCGGGATGAATGAGACAAATTTCAAAACAAGAACTCTCCAATATCCTTAAACAATTTGAATCAATAAAGCTTGAAGACTTTACCAACAGAGTAACTTATTAAAACTGTACAAAGATAACATTAGTAATCAGTATAGTGTACAACAATTGCTGAATGATAGCAGTCAATTAAACTACTTGTTAAGATTGACATACTACATGTGAGTTCACAGTCCTGACCACTTAAAAATCTGCTAATAAGACAGGGTGCAACGGTATTCAGGAAACTAAACCCTAATCTGTCCTACTGTAGATCTATTTGGCATGTCTCAGGTTTTTTCATCACAAGCCTCATTTGCTTTCAGTGTGTAACATGAAGAAATGAATAAAACATAGTCTGATCAGTTAACCTTAACAAATAAGCTGTTATTCCACAGGTGAGTACAATTTCAAATGGAAGTTATAAACTGGAGCACACAAACAATGGTTCATGTAAATCAACTAAAGTGTTCAATGAGTTGGGCTGATAATGTCAAAGGCATATGAGTTTTAACCTACGGGCCCTGTAGATAAAGTCTTATTACAATATAGTCAGGCTGCTGGACACTCAGTGTCAGATAGATCTACACATACAATATACTGTCTTGACATACAGATTTCTTGTTTTCTATCATCACAATGGAATATTACTGAATAAGACACAGTGACCCTAAACAATTCAGTTTTCCTACCCCTTCTTGTTCAACAACAACATTAAGACATTGATTAAGGTTGTATGCCTTGCTCAAGTTCATGGAAGAAACTTTGGCCTTCTTCAAACTGAATATGATGAATAAAAGGCTATTTAAAATCTCCACATCAAAGAATGTCCCATTTTTCTATTTTCACAAAGTTCAATATCAAAATCGTTAAATCGTTGACTGACTGAGAATGTTCTTTTATCTTGAACTTAAGAATGATAAAAATCTTTGCATTCTCCACATTGGTTCTGATGTCTATCTATGATCTATTATACACTAGTGTCTAGATGTCAAATGTCTAGTGTATACCTCTGAAATAAGAAAGTTCACCATATGTTATAGTCTACCTCCAAGGACTGTAAATCTTGACCATATAATTTGAACACAGAAATAAAATACAACTTCATCTGAGTTATTTCATTGCTGCAGAGTTGTTTACAATTAGCAGAACAGGTGTTCACAGGTAAGTGCAAACATTATTTGAAAAGAATATTGTCAGCTAATGGAAATTAAAATTTTCAGTTTGGCATAATAAAGTAGAATTATTGTGATGTTTACTAGATATTATCTTATCGACCAATTTTTAACCTGTAGAAATTATTTATAACCTTACTTTCACTTAGATAAAACAACCGTTAAACTTTGATACACATGGGATACTTGTAGGTAACATAACAGCACTTGTCTATGAAGTATACAATAATTTAACTGGGAAAATTTGAACATAAAATGGGGTCATAGTGATTATGAGTAACCTGGGGGAAACTATGGAAGCCTAGAACACCACCAGAAAAACACATGCTAAGGCAAAGTCTAGCAAGCTATAACATTTATCTCCAAATATATATTTAAAGTTTTATCAATGGACATTGATAAGAAACGGCCATGATGTTTTGGGATTCTTATGCTTTAATTTTGACTGTTTAATACCTCCGAAACAACCAGTCTAAACCAACAAAACAGCAAATTGTACAAATGGGAATTAAAAAAATCCTATGTAGAGTTAATCATGGTCTAAACCTTTGTGGTTTCATAGAAAACAGTTATTTGGTTAAGAACTTACACTGCCGTTTAAAGACCTTACAAGTGTATGTTTGCATATTGTAGGTTACACGTTTGCAATTTCAAGTTAATACCACAAATTTTAATTTGATGGATCAAAAGTTAGAAAGTGAAAGTCATAGGATTTAATACCTAGTTGATTATAGGCACACTGGATTAACTATCGTTGGTCTGGACATAGCTCAGAGAAAAATAAGAGAAAATCAAGTTTATACCTACCCTCCATGGTTCTGTCTGACATATTGACCCAGTGAACTTAAACATGTACAATTTGACACAGATGTGATAAACCACACATGGTAATGAAGCACACAGCTATTCTAGGTTTGCCTCCAGAACACCTTTAGTTCAATCTGGTTCTATACCACTCAGTAGACTGACTATTCAGTGTGAGGTGAGGCACAAACACAGGCTGACCCATAAGTCTTAATCTACCAAGACAGCCGCAGTCTGTGGAATCATGAGTACAGCATTTTAGGACTGTCCAGCATGTTAGTATTGTTTGATTGGTGTTTACGGTCGTACTCAAGGGTATCTCAATTATATAACAACAGATTGTCCACTTCACATGGCTCCTTGCCGAATTATGATGGAAAACCAGGAGAAAACCTCAGTAACAATTATAAGTTTTAATAAAATATAATAAAAAGACCATGCTCATGTTTTATAACCCATGAAATGTTGTGTCCTGAGTTCGCATCTTTTTCCCTATGTAAAAGGACAAATCACAACTGACCCAAACTTTGCATTATGCTGCACAAAGTTTAACACACAGATTGATTGATTAATGTAAAATAGAGCACTTAAGGGCACTGCAATAATATTTCACTAATTTCATCAAGGTCATCAGAACGCCACACTAACACACAAAAAAAGTAAGTGTTATGTTTTGTTGGAAAATATATATATATGAATCATCAAGACGGTGGCAATGAATTGTGTGTTTGCTTTATAATTCCAAAAGACATTACATATTACATCAATCTTTTTTGTGTGTGTTTCATGTCTTCATCCCCATTAAAGATACAATTGCCCGTCTTCACACAAGTTTTAAAAGGGCTTGAGCTTTTTTTTTTTCTCTCATGTGACAAGTTCTAGCCAAATGTGGGACAAAAACCCTCCCCAACTTTCCTCCAATCAGCTTGCAAATAAAGCAGCCATATTAATGATTTGGTCTGTCAAATGAGTGTCCTGTCAACACTATAAAGTTATAAACACGTAATAAACTCAGGAGACAAGGAGATACTGAACCCCTAAGCTACCTGCAGTGGCACAGACATCTGGTCCTGTCAAATCAACTGACCTCTCAATCCAAGACTACAACAGTGGCATGGAAGTGCAATATCGGTTTATTTACAATCTATTCCAGGTAGAACATCATGTGGCGTTAACAATAACATGTTGGCTGACTAACTGTACATGACAAGTACCGCAAGACAGAGCAAGAAAAGCCAATCATGCACCTAACTCAACAGCCTCCAGACTTTTCACTTAGGTGCACTTCTGGCTTTATTATCATTCATTCTATGCAAAACATCAGGTGACTTGAAACATAACAAGTTGATTTGACTCCTGTTATATGACAAGTAATACAAGAAGAGCAAGAGAAATCAATTGCACAGCTAACTCAACAGTGCTTTTCCCAAAAGCCTCCAGACTTTTGTTGTTAATATGAACACAACTATATGCCATTTAATTAACTGTCAGTTTTACATGTTTATAAAATATATTATAAGATACAAGGGCTAGGCAGTGGGGTGTCCACCAATCCTTTGGACATCCGGAATTAAAAAAAAAAAAAACCCAAAAAACCTGAAAAATTGCCTCATTTGGACACCCAGTTTTAAGGGACTTTATCATGCAGGAGATAGCTAAAGTGTAAAAAATGGACACCCAGTTTCTTAAGAATTGAAGCAAAATGACCATTTTGGACACCTTACTCTTTATTTCTGGCTAAGCCCCTGATAAGATGTAATTGATAAAAATGAACAGACTGGGCTTAATTATTCTAGTCAGTATCACTCTTCCTTTGTTACAGTAATATATGTATATGACTGTTCTTTGAACTTCTTTCAGGAACAGGGTTGCTTGCCAGTCAATTAAGAACCAATCATTTGAGACTTTCAAGAATTAAAAATAATTTGTGTAAAAAAAATGCACTGATTCTCATTAATGAGCCAGTTCGGCACAATGTCCCATCTCAGAAGTATGAAAGATGGCATAATCAAACTCATGTTCAATAATTTAGCTAACAAAATCTAATGAAGACAAATGTAATATTATCCAATCCCTGGATTAGTCAAGTTTTTCGAGTTTGGAGCATGTTGACAAGCTGCATCTGCTTCACAATGTTACACGTATCGATTTCTTCAGGTGAAGGTGAACAGCTGGTGTCCTCTTGATAACAACAAGTTAATTGTTTTACTGGTTAATGAAAACAAAATGTTACATGGCTGTGAAAAAAGATGTGGGGATGAAAACACAAATAGGCGGCATTGTGAATATGACACAAAGCCAGCTGTGGGAGTTGTGGGATAGGTAGTACCTTAGAACCAATAATATATTGATATCACATGGTTTTATTTGCCAACATTAAAATGACAAACTGTGCTTGAATTCTGCGAAAGTGAGCAATTTTTCAAACAGCCAAACTTCACCCTAATAGAATTGTGCCCCAGGCGTTGCAGATTTGTTTTATTAAAATAATGATTTTTGTGCAATTGTTTGATGGGGGTTTAACGTTGTGCTCTAAATTTAATGAAACACACAAAATCCATCAATTGGGTCAATTGTATAAACAAGTTTTATCGACTTGAAGGGCAAAAGATTTGAGCATGTGGGAAAAAGTCTCTCCATTCTCACTGTGCGGATCAATATCATAGAGATGGTGTGGAGATCACCAGAAAGTAGGGAGGCACTTTAATAAGCTTGATTGACAGCTAGTGACTGGACAGATCTGATCCTAGGTGAAATCAACGGGGATATCAATATTTTGGGTTGGTTTTGTATGGTCACACTTCCAACCATCCAATTCACAACTTAGATATTCTGTTAAATCTGGTCATAGTGATCAAAACAAGGACTAGACACATTTATTTTAATTCCCCTGTAATTCTAGTGCAAGAATTATAAAAAAAAAAAAAATGCAAGCTTTTGCTTTGAATTCTGTTCAAATCTGTTGATTTAAAGTAGTCCTTTAAATGGAATCAGATGGTGGTTAAAAGATTTCTTCTCGTTCTTTGTGCTCTTGGAATTAGGAGCAAGAGAGGATGATTTGCTGTTTTGCGTTTTCCTTTTGTGACCCTGCCTTTGTTGCCTTTGTTTTTTTGAAGGTCACACAAAGTTTGATCAGTTTACTCATTGGGCAGTCTTACTATAGTATGAGTGAAGTTACCTCAAATAAGGTGTTAAACTCTATTTAAACAATCAACTGATCAATATAAATTTTTTTTTGATAATGTTGAGTTCTAGAAAAAATAATAAATTAAACAATTGGCAGCTCAAGCTTTAATCATTGTATAAATAAACGTTGGTTGATTTTAACATAGTGGCAACTGATACCCTGTTAACTGTCCTCCTCAGGTTTTCCCCAAGAGTAAAGTATTGTGGTTTACCATTCAGCATGGGTTGGGGTTATAGCTGTTCAGATGGGGCCAACTGCACACCAAGTACCTGTCTGACTGTATGCTCATCGACTTGGTGAGATACATGCTGTACAGCACATATGAACAGGGTGAAATACAAATGCTAAATCACCACATGTACCATATCAATCTTGTTATGTATCAACTTATTTTGGCGGATAAACTGTAAACAATATTATGATGTAAACAGAGGCCCTTGCTTAGTGCATTTCGTATAAATAGATATTTTTTGGCATTGTGTACGAGTTTTAAAAAAAAGACTACAAAAAGCTAGCAGCAGCATTTCATACACACTCAATCCACAGTTGCTTGTTTGATAGACTTTGCACTTGCTGTTGTTCGGTAGCGCACCATGCTAGGTGTATTGAACAAGGGGAATAACTCTAAAAAAAATATTTGAAATGGCAACTAAAAAAAAATACTGAGCATTTCAATGAAGCTGCACAAGTAAAAGAACTTAAGAATCGGGACTGAATACTTGTGAAAGATTGATAAGCAGAAACACTCACACAAAAATTCTTAAAATACAAAATAAATTGTTATGCCAGAACCACACTAGGTATAAATAGTAAATAGTTAAATACTGATAATGAAAACTAGACTGCTGCTAGCTGGAGTACTTCTTAGTACAGATTTCATTGACAGACAAGATAAAAGATCAGGTTAAGTTTATATAACCATCTCCAAGACTTACTGACAGTAATTTACTTGTATATGCTCGATAAAAAAAGCACATGTCTTCAAGTGAAATGTGAATCAATAAATATCACTAGCCAGGACATATACAGGCTACATAAAGCATGTGAACACAGTCAGCTGTCTTAACCAGCCACACCAAGTCAATGATACTGCTTGTTGTACTGAGTCTGGGACCCACAACCTACTACTGTTATTTTTCTCCAGATAGGCACCTTACAGAAAAACATATTGGTCTAAGTTTTACACCTGATGAAGATACAGGCATATGTATCGAAACATTGTGATCTATCACAAAACAAGAAGTAGTTATCCAGAAATTGTATAACATATTGGTCTGTTTATATGTTTCAATCAGAATTAATTGGATCCTAACTAAGCCAAGGTATATTCCCTTTTTGTTTTTTTGGGGGGAAAGGGGGGACAGGTTACCCAAATTCAATAACAACTCAAATCAAGTTGATAAAAAATATTTCTTTTGACATTGTATCGAAATTTAATTTTAATCAAAGCATTTCTTTCAAATACAGGGCTGTTAAATTGTGGAAAATTAAAACTTCAGTTTTTGGTCAAATGTAATCCAGAAAATGACGTTTATTAACTCTGTTGAAGATTAGATGTAAACTTGTTTTGGGGGGTCATTTGATGCTATCATGGCAACCCAAAGGGCGAAGAAAGCCTTGAAATGAGCAGAAAGAGAGGGATGGTAACAGCAGAAGTTAGACCCTCATTCTGCATTCAGCCGGACATTCAAAATGAACTAGGTAGTTGTGACACACATAGTGAGAAGTATTGTTCAAAAACAAGTTCCTACCTTACTCATGTTACGTTTTGTCAAATTGTGCTCAGGTCAGTTCCAAATGTGTGCGTGGTGAAGATAAAGGGTTCACTTGTAGTAGCAGACTGTGGCCCACGTGTCATGCATGGGGAGCCCAGGAGAGCCTTAACAAACAACATCAGGCCAGTCAGTCTCGCACTCACACCGCTCCAGCTCTTCTTCGATTTATATTTCACTGAGCTATGATTTAGACAGATGCCTGCTGGGATGCACTGGGGGGAAAATAGGGCTTCCATTCCCAGTCAGTGCAATTCACAATTAAAATGTCAATATTGGGGGAATACAGTAGATCAACCCATACATTTGGGAGAATTTCTATTCTCTGTGTTTACTATGATTGACTGATTGGTTGATTGATGTTTAATATCTTGTTTATGGGTATTTCAGCCTTGGCATTCGATTTTCTTGATTTGTTCGGTTGTTTGTTTATCAGGGTTTAAGGCCAGTCTAAGGTTATTTTAAACTTTTTCTTAACAATTCACCTGTTTATATTTAATCAATAAATGATTACAAAAAATGTAAGCTTTCTATCATAAAATTTTAACAAAAAGGAAACAAATTATTTTGAAAGAGATTATTTACAGTATTTTGTAAATTTCTCACAAAACAAATCCGGACCAGTGGATGTCTGTTATAATATGAAACCACAAGAATCTTACGAGTCAGCTCGATAGAACGATAAACTAACCAGCTCAGATGAAGGAAATACAGATAAAATCTGAGGACATTTGAAATTAATTCAAATTATTTAAATTTACTTCTTTTTTTTCCCCCATTGTTTTAATACAGATAAACACATATATTGTCGCAGTTCACTTCAATAGTAATAGCCCATGGGTGTATGGGTTAGACGTTAGTTCTAAAATTCACCAGAACCCTATAAAAACAGCAATAACAAGCTTAGTTGTTTACCGCCTGCATGGGATAGGAAGCAAATATGCACAAAGAAAAATAAATAGGGGCTAATTCACTGATGTGTAAATACATTTTTCTTTCTGACTATTACGTATTAAACTCAAAAGTTTGTAGTTTTTTTCTTTACCTACTAATCTCCAGTAACATAGACTAAACCACAATACTCCTAATCATGTTACCTTACAGTTGCTGTGTTTAGTTGAAATCAAAATACATGTATAACCTGTGGCAGATATAAGTCAAATCTAGAGTGAATGATCACAGATCCAAAGATTGAATTAAATATTCAATTTGACTTCAAAATATAAAAAAAATTCAAGGTAAAAAATAGTTGGATTTCAGCTGATTTTAATTTCTATCAACTACATGTTCTTATAAGTAATTTTTAATATGTCTAAAATGTTAGATGCATGAATTCTCAGTTCAACTGTATAATGGTTAAAACATAATGGAAAACAATTATACATGGTAAAAAGATTAAATTAATGAGAAATTGAATACTGTTTTCTAATCCTAAATCTAATGCAACTATATTCCATTTCCTTCAATACATGTTGTGCACCATTTAATTTTCTCTTTTCATAAATTTTTATTGGCGGCAGATGTTTGAAAATTCCACAAATTCAATTTTTGTTATAGAAATTATTTTTTCACAAAACAAATAACGCATACAAATTCTATAATAAAGATATCTATCCTTTCTTATTCTAAAAAAACATAAATGAACAAATCACTAGAAATCTGTTCATTAATAATAACATAATGTTGAAACAGAATTGTGTTTACAATGTGAACACCCCTACCTTCTAGTTGAGCTTGACATCCTCTAGTGAACAAGAAAGACATAGAGCAGAAAGGGGAGTTAATCATGCAGGAATAGATATAGAGCTGATATATCCTCCAATAATAAACAGTGATAGATATGTGAAATGGAACACAAGAGATGCTAAATTATATAGGGTGTAAAATTAGGATAAATTTTTTAATAAATAAAACAGTGAGATATATGTGAAATTGAAGTCTCCAACACTTTAACAGACAAACTAGACAACCAAAAAATATATAACATGTTAAATTAAAATAAAGTTTTAACTTTTTAAAAATATAAAACATTGAGATACATACGTGAAACTGAAGTGTCTCAAACACTTGAACAGAGAATGCTACAGAATTAAATATTAAAATGTAGGATAAAATTTGAACTTGTCTGAAATTTGAGAGAGATTTGTTAAATTTTAGAAAGTCAAGGTGGATATAAGGAAATTTACTGCAAAGTAGTGAACAGAAATAAACCCGACAAGTAACATCGTTTTGGAAAATAGTATATTGTTTTGCAGGTTCAACATTCCCTGATGCCAACTAGTAGTGAATTTAATACAACATTCCCAGTCTCTCAGTTATGTGGTTTATTTTATTAATCACTCATGGAATCTGAGGACTATATGAAAACATTATTGATGTATTGATTTGTCACTAAGCCAATTACTATCGATCCAGGTAAATTAATCAATCCAGGTGAGGTAAGCACAGTGATCAATTACTGACACACCTGTACTATATAACCAACACAGGTAGACTCATTTTATAATGTATGTTAACAAAAATAGATATTGGAAAACATTTACTGCCAATGAAATTAAGACCTATAACATTGATCACTGTATTGAAAATACCTGATACCTCCAACATTAATTATGAATCAGTCTATTGGGAATTCCAGTTTTTTTAAAATAGATAATTCTATAGCATTTGATTAGCTCTTGCATAACTCGATAAACTTCAAGAAAGGAATTTTTCCTGATTAAAATCTCAAATTTCCCTGAACAAAACATATCAGGTCACAAATTTCTGTCAAGATCCTACATGCAGGGGTGGAAATGTATAAAATAGTTTATCAGACATTTTCCCAATTTTGTCCTGCAGGCCATTTAACACAACGTTAAATTCTTGGTATCTCTACAGGACAATCTTACTTTTTACCGGACATGTCCTGCAAATGTGCAGTTATTTCAACCCCAGTACATGATACACTATTTTTTTAAATTTCTCCCCAAAGAAGGGATTTCACTTGATCTATATGTGTTATGCTAGTTTGATCATTTTATGATCCAGTAATTTTAGCTCAGTTATCAGACAGATAGCACTTTAAATCAATGGTTTACGGTTCAATTCCCAGAGGAGGCATAACACTTTTTTGGGCATGATCAATATATGTTCAAATCCTGGTGCAAACAAGCAAAATGTTCTTTCTCTACATAAAAAATATATAAATTTATAAATAGAATTATAGCTTTCTCAAGTTGAAAGAATAAAGGAAACTGGCTATATCGCAATAACTTCCTAAGTCACTTTCAGATGAATATATAGATGAGGGTACTAAAAAAAACAATGACCATAAAAAACACAATGGCCAAAGTTTGAAATACTAAACATCAGCAGACTATCTTCATGGCCAAACCACCATGATGGTCAGTTCAAACACATATCTAGGTCAAATTGGTGTAAACATCTTAGGTCACTATGACCTTGGTGACCTAGATTGACCTACAATTGCAGGAGGTCAGTTCAGGCCCCCATCTTCATTAACAGCCAATCCTTAATATACAAATGCCAAAGACAAACATGTTTTTAAACTGAAATTTTCCATTATATATATCTTTTTATCAGAATGCTTGGTAATATCTGTCTCCAAGTTTGGAAGAATTTTAAAAAAACACATCAATAAAAACAAAATTGTACTTTTCTATACAGAAGATTATTTCAAGGACATGTTGGGGTGTCAGGCCATTAGCTAAGGAAAAACAGCACTATCATTGGCAACAAAGTCTAGTACTCTACAAACCCAGAGATGATAAGACTTAAAAATAAGTTGCTGCTAAGCTTATGGTGTACTAGTGTACAGCAGCATCCCATTAACCACATCCTAATTTAAACTGATGTGTGAAAAATCAGTTAGCTGTTAATTAGATAGGTAAAGAGCTAAGTAGCTGTTGTAAATAAAATAAATACGGCCTTTCCTCAGGCTTTTCTCATACTTTCTCATCATGAACAGGCAGTCAGTCAACATGTTATCTTTAACATCACGTGATGTTTTGCCCAGAATGATAACAAAGCCAATAATGCACCTTAATGCAAGTGTGCTGGCAATAGTGCTGAAATTGGACAGGGAACTGGTACATAAGCTGGGGAGGTGAAAAACGTCCCAGATTAGGGAGATTGCTTTCACAATATGACAGAAAATATTATATTGTATTTGGCATTCTTGAATTTTAAAACACAAAATAAATGAACAGACAAAACAACCTCACGACATTTAAAATGCCACAGACATTTTCACAGTCATTTGATGACGGCAAGATTGGGTTTTCTCACCCTTTCTTGTTAAAATGATAATAAAGCCAGGAGCGCACCTCAATGCGATTACTGATTATTATTATGAACCATTAGGGTTCCCTGACAAACACTGTTTGCAGGACAAAAGTCCTTGATAACTGGTTATATTATTATGAAATAGTTAGCTCCCTGACAAATACTGTTTGCAGGACAAAAGTCCTTGATAACTGGTTATATTATTATGAAATAGTTAGCTCCCTGACAAATACTGTTTG